>JBCNJP010006846.1:0-25497 GCA_039602395.1 Deinandra increscens subsp. villosa | reverse complement strand
AGATTTTATGTTAAGTCAATACAAAATGATAACTATATGCCTACCTATTAATTTTTAAAAAATTAGAGGCGACAAGATGATGACAATGACGGTGGTGGTGGTGATGGCGATAACGATGACAAAGTGGTGGCAGCAGTGACAAATTTAGACTAAAAGTTCATAGGTAATGCTCAGCGAAAAAATTCGTTTTATGGGTAACGAAATACCTAAAATGTTGGAAAAAAATCTACGCGGTGCAAGTTCAGAGGTATCGGCCGTTAACCCTGCTCATTAGCTACATCCGCTACTAGGTGGTAGATGGTTTCTTTTATAATATTTTTGAATAAAAAGGTAGGTGTATAATTATGATTTTACGCTAACTTAATAGAAAAACTAACAGTAGTTAGCGTTAGGGACCAAAAGTGTTATAAAATTATAAACTTTCAGACTATAACTGTAATTTTTAAAACTTAGAGACTAAAAGTGAAAGTTGAAAAAACTATAGGGACAATTCTTGTAATTTACTTTTTTTTTTCTTTTTTGTGAATTTTGGGCAGAAATGGAAGGTGTATGGGAGAAGGTATGAAAATCGTGTCGTCGCGTACGAAACGAATCTTTGATTGGAGTTTTCAAGGAAAGTTGTTGCCAGAGCACAAGTCTTCAATGGGAAGTTAAATACGTCTCTGTAAGTTGTATTTTATGCATGAAAATATATACACTGGTTTGGATTGGTTTATTTTATCGTTGTAAAAGTATGATATTTTGTTTTTTTAGAGAGGTGTAATTAGGTCGGGAAAGTAGTTTGAATATTCTAGAGTGATTCCTGGCTCTGAGTTGGCAGTGACGTCACACATGGTTTGTGATAAGATCAACTGAGCTCTGTTCATTCTTTTTGCCACATAATTTCTATATCTTTCTATTTTGGCCACCATCTTTTTCACTTGTAAATTACTACGAATATATCTTCTTCGACATAATTTCACTCTAAATGTCACATAATTTCAAAGGTCTAATCGTCCTTGAAAATGTCACATAAGTGTTGGTAATGAATTGGCTAATTATTATGCAAGGTTACAATAATTCAAAATTGTTTTTTTATTCAACCCCACTACCCACGTGATACGGTGAGCTTGTATTTTCTATATGTTTTCTATTTTTGGGCATAAATTGTTTATCTAAACATTTTTGTGTGCCTAAAAGAGAAACTCAATTAAAAAAAAAAACCTTCAATGCTTGTTAACCCATCCAACTAGTGTCATACCCGTCCCAGTCCGGGTAGCGTATTTAAAATTTATGTGGTGTGATATGAAGTAATCTTACAAAGTTGAGTTTTGGTTTGTGTATGTTTATTTGGCCTGAATCTAAAATGATATCTGGAATAACATATGGTGAAGCACTCTTAATACCTATCATCGTTTGTTAGATAACATAATAATAATTGTGTTTTTTGGTGCACTTTGCGTTTTGGCTCACAATTGGAGGAATTATATTTGGTATTAGGGGTGTGCAAAAAACCGAATTAACCGAACCGAAACCGAATAAACCGACAAAACCGAACCGAACAAAAAACCGATAAAAACCGAACCGAAAAAACCGAAACCGAAATTTATGGTTCGGTTTCGGTTTTTTGTTTTTCAAAAACCGAACCGAACCGAATTTGTATATAATTATATAAAATATTGGTTATAAGCTATGATAATAGAATTGTAACAGAAAATATAAACGAAAACCTCTTTGACACAGCTGATAGTGTCCTTTTCTTGTGATGAAGAGGTCCCGAGTTCTACCCTCCTCCACGTGAAAACTTATTTTTAGCATATTAGCTTACTTATTATTTATTTTTTCTTTATTCATTTGACACATTTTTAGTTGTTTACGAGTCTTACGTTCTTATTTGTTGACACAATTTTTATGTTTTATTTGTTAGATTTATGTTCTTAATGCTTGTCTATACTGAAAAGTGTTGTTTGAATTGTGTAGCTGCAAATCGTGTGGGCAACAATCATTTAGTTGCCCGGGTCATTGTGGCCACATTGAGCTTTCTTTACCAGTATTGTTTGATATGCTTTACAACCTTTTAAGAAGAACATGTTTCTTTTGTTATCATTTTAAGACAGGCAAAAAAGAGGTAACAACTTCTTTTGTAACAGTAATCCGCCTTCAACATTAAAACTATGTTGCATTCTTTTCTCCCTCCAAAGTAAGTGCTTAATTCTTTTCTGGGCTAAAATATGTACAGAAGGTTTCAATGCCTGCTTTTTGTTTACAACAAACGAATACAATTCATGGGAGTTGGGACTATTCTCTATTGCCTTCAGCAACATCAACAAAATCATATGCAAGTTATTAGTCTTCAATGTATATTAGCAACAATCCCACATGGAAACTTTAAGAAAAATTTGGATGGGAATTCTTCAATTAAAGCTATCCCACATTGCTTATTTGAAAAAAATAACATGGGTTCATGCCTTATAAAAAGGAGGCTTGATACGTTTAGTTACTCTAACTTAGCCTCTAGTCTTCTTTAGATTATTAGCCCATTGGCTTATATAAGTCTAGGTGAAAGAGTTAATGAGTGTTTTGGTTGTTTTTGGTAACTTTTGATTTTTGGTCTTTTTTGTTTTTGGTTTTAAACCGAAAACCGAACCGAGATTAAAAACCGAAAAACCGAAACCGATAAAATCTGAAACCGTTCAGTTCTCAAAATAAAAAACCGAAAATTTTGGTTTCGGTTGGAGTTAAAAACTGAACCGAACCGTGCACACCCTGTTTGGTATTACAGTGACATTTTTTCTCATGTACTCATATCTCATAGCAAGGAAAATTCTTTAGGCTTTGAGAGTACCTAAACACTTGGTATCTCATGATTGATTTGGTTTGTCTTGGATTGCCTTTGAAAAACACCATAAATATGAGTATAGGTCCAATATAAAATTTGTGTAAATTAGTAAATTTTTCCACAAATTCCATTATGGCAGCATTGATGTTTTCGTTTAAAATTAATCGGGAAGCCAAAATTAGCACAAGGATACACTAATTCAGTCTACACCATTAAAAGTCAAAATAGGCTCAATAAATATAGAGTTGAGTTAGGCTACATCAACCAAATTCCCTACATCACTACATCAACCTTCTTTTTCACAAAAAAACACCAAAGAACACTTTCTAAACAAATTTTTTTTTTTGAAAACACTATACCTCTAATCGCTATGTTAGCTTCCTAGAACACTCTTTTTTTTTAATTCTTGTGGTGTTTTTTTTTGTGTTTTTTTTTCGGTTTTTTTTTCTTCAAAAAAACCACCTAAAAAGTACTTTTTGTTAATTATTTTTTTTTTCTAAAAACACCATTCTTCTAGACGCACCAAAACACACATTTTTTTGAAAACTTTTTTTTTTGTATTTTTGGCGTTTTTTTAAAATAATAAAAACCATAAAAAATTTTAAAAAAAAGGTGTTCCAGAAAGAATATATATCGATTTGACTTATGATGTTTTTTAATTTTTTTTAAAGAAAGTGTTTTTTTTTTAAAAAGGGGGTTGATGTAGATGATGTAGGGATTTTGGTTGATGTATTCTACCCCAAATCATAAATATATTCGTATACTAGGTTAGTAACCCGTGTACTACACGGGCTGAATATAATTTATAATATTATATAAGTACAAAGAAAAAGATAGTGATAAGAAAATTATGATTGATATAAAATTCTTATAATATATTAAATAAAAATTTAGTACATTTAAAAATTTATTATGCTTGACAAGTTGTCGAGTACTTTCCATAAAAGACTAAAATTATTGAGTAAATTAATCAAATCTACATTAATTTTTATCAAAATTTTAAAATGAAAATTTAGTTTTGACAAAAATGGTAATTAATCTTAATTGACGATTTACTAAATTAGTAATTCAATGTGAGTTTGACAAGTGAAGGTGGTAAAGTGTATGAAACTCACAATAATGGAGCCTTGCTCAAAACATAAATTATCAATTTGAGATGTAAATCACCATAAGTATACCCGAGTGAATATAAGAAATTGTCATTTTTTGATGTAATTGTTTAGAGTTATAAGTGAAAAATGGTTGTCTTTTACTATATACATATATAAGGAATTCATACAAGTAAAAAAGACAGCTTATGTAAGTAGTTTAGGTGTTGTTAAGTTAATGATGTTGTTAAGTTTATAATCTCATAAAACGATTGTCAAACCAAGTATCTCATACCATTTTTAATGTCTTATAAACATATCAGTGCCTCATACGTATGGGATGGTTTTGTTGCATTTCAAGGGGACAAGTGTAACTAATGCTCAACGTGTAAGAGTGAGTAGAGCTAGCAATAATTACGCATGAAACATGCATCCTAACATCCACCTTAGTTATTAAAAAGAAAAAACCATAACTAATGCCAAAGAGGGCCTAGAGTTACTAATTCAAACCCATGATTCTATAAAACATTAAAAATGAGCATTTATTGGAACATTGCTTATATTCACAAGTATTGATCCAGCCGTGAAAGGAGACCAGCCGTGAAAGGAGACCGGCCGTGAATTCCTTTCACAACCTATACACTAATTCAAATCTCTCTAATAAAAATAAAAACAAATTCACCATAAAAATAGCAATTTAAATTAACAGTAAAAATGTATTGATCAATGTACATGCAAGCAATTCTGAACATCATCAAAGAATACTACTTCAAAATGAGGATTGATTTGAACACTTTTGGATTAGTGTATCATCAAAGAATATTACTTCAAAATGAGCATTGATTTAGCAGTAAATGAAAAGACTTCAATCTCTCATAAAGAAAGAAACAAATTGGTTGGGTAATTGGATATCACTACAATTTTAAACCCAAAAGTACTCCACAACAAAAAAGAAAAAGATTTAGAACCAACCCAAAATTATATGTAGCTGCCAATAAACAAAAAAAATCCTTGTTAATAAACAGGAATTTTGTATAAATTATAAACTCGGACTATAATCTTCCATAAGATAAATTTGCGCCACTCAATTTTTGTCTACTATATGTATTCAATTGATGCCGGCAAGTTAGGACACCACTCACTTTAACTACCGTTTTTTGTTAAAAACCGCAAATGCAAAAATGTAAGTTGAAACCGTAAATGGCGGTAAATTAAAAACCAGAACTCACCAACAAAATATTTTATTATAAATATTGATTTTGATAGCCATTAAATTTTCAATTAAATAAAGAATTATAACCCAAATTATTTATGTGTAGAATTAGATAGAAAAAAAAAACTTTAGTATACACATTTTTCCAGTTTTTTATGTTCGGTATTTTCTCGGTTTTTACGAGATTTAAACCGGCCGGGTTTTTCAGGTTAAACCGGGCCGGTTCAACCGATCTTCTTATTTTTTTGAATTATTTTTATTATATATGTATAATCTATTGTTATTTTTTATTATTTGTGAACTTTAAAACTTATATTTTTTTTGTGGAATACCTATTTGGTATTATTTTAAGTGAATTAAAATTGTATTTTAACTATTTTTTTTGGTATACAAGTTTATTATCATTTTTATAAAAACATATATTAAAATCTCCTAACCGGTTAAACCGATCGGTCTAACCGGTCAGACCTATTGGAATATATTATTAGTATTAGGGTTTATTAGTATGAGCCCACGGGCCATGTTAGGTTTCCAGGGATCTTTGTGCTATCTATATATTGTAACCTAACAATCAATAATATTCATTCAGTTTTCTATAATCTTACATGGTATCAGAGCCTAAACGATCCTAAATTTAGTCGCCGCTAGTGAGTTCAAACCCTAGACAGGGCGGTGTGCCACCGCCGCCGCCCTGTCCAAACTTCGTTTCTTCGTTTAGTTTTTTTTTCCCGTTCAAATAACGCTTCTATCTCGATTCAAAATTCCGTTTTGCATGCTGCCAAAATTCTTGCTAGTGCCATCACCCAAATAGTCTGCCGTTTTTTTATGCCGTATCATTCAATATATTGTAGGTGACTGGTTTTTTTTATTTTGCGCAAATCATTCAATTGTAGGTCAGTGCGTATCATCAATTCCATAGTGCCTATCTAATCCTATTCAGTTCGTTTAATCCACTTTTATCATTGTTATGTTGGTTTCTTCATGAATTATGGCTTTTATATTTTCTTGGATCTTAGATTTACGTTTCCAATCTCAAACTACAGTTTGATTATATTATTCTTTTTTTCGTTTCTTTTTAGATATAGGTATCTAAGAGACCGACAACCTTGCTTCCTTTTTTTTTTTAGATCTATGGATCTCATCTCTCGATCTAAGGATCCAAGAGACTGCCGCCTGACCACGGTCACCGGCCTTGCTTTCTTTTCTTTCTTTCTTTCTTCTTTTTTAGATCTACGGATCTCATCTCTTGATCTACGGATCCATACGAACATTGATTGATTGCCTCGACACACCGCCACAAGACTACGGTCATTGGTTGTCAACTTACCTTTGGCAGGTCGTGTTTATCTTTCTCGGAGCCAGGAATTCATGAACCACAACCGCATAAAAACAATGGTGATAAATTTTGAAGATCAATGACTTTATAAGTCCACAGTCTTAGAATCACCCTCAGAACAACCTCCTTTTGAAGATCAGGACTATGGTCCATTGCTATGTTTTTTTTTGGAAGCATTTGGATGGCAAATTGAGCACACTACGGATTGGTTGATAGCAGTTCAGAATTCAAAGTCGTGAACCGAAATCGAAACAATTTATCTTAGTATATTTGGTTTTTTATGATTTCATGTTCTTATAGTTTTTTCAGTGTGAGCTTCCGATTTTCTCTGCAGGGGAGTATTGGAATGTATTATTAGTATTAGGGTTTATTAGTATGAGCCCACGGGCCATGTTAGGTTTCTAGGGATCTTTGTGCTATCTATATATTGTAACCTAACAATCAATAATATTCATTCAGTTTTCTATAATCTTACAACCTATCGAACTGAACACAAAAACTGTTACCAATTCAACATCAAAACCGGTACCACAAATATTTACTGTCTGCAATTAATAAAGCATTGGGTTAAAAAAGATTCGCGGATCTGGGTTTGACCCGAACCGACCCAGATATCCAGCCCATATTGGTTCTAAAATATCTAGATTTGATTTTAGGGTTCCACATTCCGTTACAAGCCGTCATTCTCGCTCTCTCATCCTCTTCACCGCGCTTCGTTTACCACCAGTCGCCACCAACCTTCACCACCAATGCCGACTTGGATTTCAGAGTACACAACCGGTCCAGATCAGTTCTCACACCACCTGCTGTCAATAATCGCTCTCTCTCTCTCTACACCGCTCCGGTTACCACGACCAACCTTCACCACCGTAGCCGATTCGCCACTTCAGAGTACGCCACCGGCCTTGACGATGACCTGCTTCCATTACACTACTCACAAAACCTGATAGAATTTTAAAACCAAAACCCTAGATCTACGGTGTTCATATCCGATTTTGTTGCTTACACAAACGTCGATGTAGAGGCCGTCGATGACCTAACCTACGATGAAGGTCAGCATGAGCAGATCTAAACTACCGTTGTCTCAGTTTCCTTCAACAACGTTTCGCGATTGCATGTTCATGAGGTTGTATTTCCTAACTCTGATCTTTTTCGTATTTGATTGAAAGCAATCAGTTTATCCTTCTGCGTAGATCTGATTTTTAATTACAACTTTTTTCTTTATTAATCAAAACACTAATTTTTTTAGCATCCAATCTGATTTTGTCGAAGTTTATTATCTTAAATTGTTGCTGTTTGATTGGTTTCTAGAGTCTAATAACCACAAAACCCTAAGTCGATTGCATGTTCATGAGGGCTGCTTACTTGGATGGTGCATATTTATATTAATTCATCTTAATCATGTTTTCCTCTTTTAAGTTTAACTCTTTATAGGTACACATATATTGCTTTGCTCTGGATGTTCGACTTTAAGTTTAACTCTTTATAGCTACACATATATTGCTCTGCTCTGGATGTTTCGCTTGTCAAGTTTGACTCTTTATTGATGTCATGTATGCTGTTTGTCATTACTAATTCCTAAACTGGATTCCAGGGTCAAACCTCAAAGCACTAACAGCCATGAAAATGAAAGTTTCTTAACAACATAATTTTTTAGAATGACAAAAAGTAAACTGAAGCATAAGAGAAGAACGCTTTCAAGTTTTAAAGTACTTAGAAGATTGTAGGTGAAAACACTCCAATCCAATGGAAAGCTCAATGGTTATTCTTTCATTATTATGTACTGCACCTGTAAGGTTTGTCCAGATTCACCATACTCTAATTTGGATGGTGTTCACTTATTTGGAAGAGAAGCTATAGAAATTTAACCAAATGCCACTTCTTATTTCAGTACCAATTTGCAAATTATAGCAGTCCTAGCTACAAAGACACAGGAAAAGAATCATTGAAGTTTCGATTGATCGATCAAAGACATGATTCTGTTTTGCATTATTCACCGGTGGATTATCAAAGGTCTGCTTATGATATCTTATATCTTAATTCTCTCTTTGTTCTGTTTTTCAGTTATGGATTTCTAACATGCGGTTGAAATTACGTTGTTTATTGCCCATAAAATAATCACTAAATTGTAACTTTTTTTTTATCTGTTCCATCTAGATCACTTAATTTTAATGTTTATAAAAGATTACACAACAATTAAACAATCTTAAATTTGTACGGTTTATGCTGTTAGAAAAAAGTTGAGTGAATTTAGTGGAATATAAATAAGGAATTATGGTGTAGGGTTTTGTATTTTTGATTTGATATTCAATCTAGGTTTAAAGCTAATTATTACAAAACCTCAACCAAACCACTCTAAAGCAGATTGGTTGTGTCCGATGTGGAAGCTGGCATCGCATGAGCTAGTACCACATCAGCAGTTTACTGGCTAGTCATCAATATGAAATTAGTTGATTAAATTGATGATAAATTGAAAATCAGTTGTTTTTGTTCGCCTGTACTTCAAAGTTTTACTAAAATAGACTTTGGATGACTTTCAAACCAATTTTAGCTAATTTTTTATATGACCCATGTGGTTTTTATCTGATTGTTGTTTATATTTCTTCATTATCTTTTGACAGCAACCTACTCCAGGATCCATGTACACCAAAAGTATACAAAGACAGCTTAATAACTGGGAATATCATTGCTGGTTTTCTAGTTGAGATGCAAAGGTGCAATGATTTTATAATTTTATTAATGAAACTTGTAACTTCATCCTCCTTTGTTTTATGTTTATTTTTTTTTTCTTATTTGAAATTCTGAAAACTTTCCCCATGGCTCAACATTTATATCTAAACTCCTAAGAATTTATTTGGCAACCAAAAATTTCTTGCATACCTCCAAGATTATTCTACTTTTCCTCTATAGCTAATCAGTTGGCAAAAAGATAGGTGGATTAGGATTGTGGGTCAAAACTGGAATTGGGTCGAGTCTTGTCGATGATTAGAAAAATATTGCTGTCAGTTTCTTTTTGTTTGTTAGTAAATTTTGTAAAATCCTTGTGGACTTCTTTTGTATTCACACATGAGAAGTCATTTTTATAGGTTTTAATCCCTTAACTTGTAAAAACTCCATGAATCGATCTATGTCCCTTGACTTCATTTTCAACGTGAAGGTTACTTTTTGACCCTAGGCTTTATAAAAGGGAGATTTTTATTATGTTTCAGGTTTTTATAACTTGACTGCTATCACAGTTGTATATTTCAGATTTTAGTGCTTTCTTTTGTGGAAACAGGTTGTAAAAAGACTTGGGGAGAGCTTTGTAGGAGCTTATCCAGATCTGGCTATAAGTTTCGCTGCCAAGGAAGATAAACTTGATTCTAGCAAGGTACTCATTAAAATTACTATAGTATATCTCAAGTTCCATTTTACGAGTAAATTTACTATTAAGTGGGTTAGTTTCGATAAATTGTTAATGTAGTAATTATGATTACTACAAAAACTATATTTTTTTCGATAGCAACTCCGACCAATTCCAACTTTTATAAACAAATTTCCCCTTGGGGTTTTTGGATGTAAAACAAATCTACTCATTTTAACTGATGTGTCAGAACTTAATGAGAATATACAAATTAATATAAACCATTTATAATTAATTATAACTAATCGTTAACGACACATGTACAAATAAAGCAAATTAAATAGTTTGGAAGGATAAAATCTAAAAAGTCAATTTTTTGTTTCATAAAACTCTGTTATATTTCTTAAGATTAAATGTTTTTGTATACAACTTGAATCTCTTGAACTATGAATAAATTAATCTTTTTTTTCTATATACCGTGAGTCATCTTAAATCATTTTAAAAATAATCTTAAATAAAGATCTTAAAATTATTTCAATAAATAAAATTAATAGTAATAATTTCTTTTCCAGATTTGTAAATAATTAAAAACTCAAACTACTAACAAATTATTATATCGAATAAAAAATACTATAGTGTAATTAAGATATATATTTTTTCAAGAAACTTTTGGAAATTAGCTATGAAAACCACTCTACCCTTATTTACTTGTGACAAAAGATATTAAAGAAGTTATAGGGATAGAACATAAACTACCAATTAAAAGAATTATGATAAAATAAAAATAACAGGTTAGTTTTAAGTCTAGAGAAATAGAGATGTATACTCATTACAGGTCTCTGTCAAAATAAAAACATATAAAAACATAAAGGTGATGAATGAAAATCATTTAAAACAAAAAAGAAAGAGATTTTTAGTTTTTTTTTTGAAATGTTTATAATTGCTTTTTAAAGAAAGACTTAAAACTTAGCTACAGTTAAATAATATAATAATTGAAAAACGTTGTAATTATTATATAAACACCTAAGCTTGAAAACAGTGATAAAAGGAATGAAAATTACAATAGATAAAATAGTTGTCATTGAGTGGTGTGTACACTTCAGATTTTGTGTCTCGAGCAAAAAGTTAAGATATAGCACATCCATTTTAGTGGTCATTACATATGTACAAGTAGAAAATGAAATACGGATCAGAAAAAAGTAGAATATAGTAAATGCTTTTTAAGGTAGTATATAACAAAAATAAAATAAAACATCTAAATTAAATTATACAGGCGACAAAATAAAAGACATAAAAATCATTTAAATAAATCAAATTAACAATATATAAATTATAAATCAAGTCGCAACGATTTTTGTATAACCTTTTAATATTACCATAATGAGAAAATAAATAAAAAATAAAGAATTTTAATCTTAAACGCCAAATTAAAATTAAAAATATATATTATAAGACAAAGATAGTACCGCAACGACTTACCTTCTGTTCAGTTTGGCGTTTAGTGGTTTTAATAAATTGTGTTTAAAAAAAGACAGTGTTTTTAATAAATTGTCTTTAAAAAAGATAATGCTCGTAAAATTTTATGTTTCTCGAGTAAAGAGATCACACTTTCATTTTGAAAAAAAACTGTCATTTTAAAAGTGTAGGTGTTATTTCGAAAACACACAGTCATCAGATTTTGCGTGTCTCTTAAAAACATTTATAAAAACAGTTTTAAACTTCATTAACTTATTCACTTATGAAGATCATAAAATCCTAATTAACAGATAGATTAACATATTTTTTATTATATTCAGATAAATAAAAAATAATTTTATGGATTAAATATTCAATTATTATTATAAAATGTAAGCTTTGGTTCTGGGAAAAAAACTGCTATTTTTTATAAAAATAATTTGTGTGTTTCGAGTAAAATATTTGACAATTCACTGTAATATCTGTTATTTTGGGTAAAAAAAGTCTGTCATTTTGAAAAGTGAGTTTAAACTAAGTTTAGCTTGCTATATTGTGTATAAACAGTGTGCTTCTCGTTATCGAATTTTTGTTTTAAGTTTTAAAAGAAGATAATGACAAAACATTGTTTCTTGTGTGTCTTGAAAAATGAGATTTTGAGTTTCAAGAGAAGAAAAAGACAAGTCACAGGAAAATGAAATGACAACACATAAAAAAAATGACAATTCACATTTTCTAGCTTGAGAAAATGCGCCTCTCTCTTTTATCTACAAACACTCTCTTTAAATCTATTTAGCTTTTAAGAGACAATACCTTTCTCCTTACTCCCTGGTCTTCAATCTCCATGGTCTTAAAATCTCCATACATGGGATGCTTGGATACGATTCTTTTTCTTTTGTTTGTTTCTTTTATAAAACAATATTTTACTTCTTCAACAGAAGACAAAGCAATACAACAATCTAAGTAGAGAATGAGATTTGCAAAAGCGGTGAATGTGATAGTCATTACCTTTTGCCACTCTTTTCCGTCGTTAAAGGAAACTCTATTCTCTGCAATCGAGTAGGGTGAAGAAGTTGTCATTTTTATTTTTCAGATTCATTTTTATAAAGGCATGTTCAATACTACATTTCAGGTAATAACTACCCACGTACATATCCCTCATATTTTTAATTTCATTTTCTTTTGCAGTTTATTACTTCCCCATTAATGACGGTCAGGATTCAATCTTTTCAAACATCCAAAGGCTGAGAATTAAAGTCAAAGATCAGTTTTTGATGATGTAAATTATGACGTCATAGAGGCAAAATAACCGTAATACGGTTTTAAAACCACTTACGATAGACGGCCCAGATTAAAAGTTGGGTACTTTAGATGGCCCAGATTAAAAGTACGTGGGTAAAACTGTCATTTAACCACCTTTGACCCTTACGGGGTCAATGTTAAGTATAATATTATATTATAAACGTTTATTAAAATATAGAAAAACGTGAACCTTTTCATCATTTTCAGCCCCACAACCAACGTCATACCTGACGATCTTTTGTTTTTATATTACAACTTTATATTAAAAAGTCGTGAATATTTTCATGGTTAGTTTTAATATTATTCTCTCAATCAGCATTATATATCAAATAAAATTAGGAATATACGATTATTGCAGGAAAAAAAGCTGACTTTATTTATAAATTAGATATTTTCATATAAAAAGAAATACACTTTTTTTACTTTATATTATAAATTGAGTTTCTTTTCAGATAAAAAGTTGATCAAAAAATGTAGTTATAAAAACAGAGATGCTAGATCTTGTCTTTCCCGTTTGGAATATACTCTAACTCTCTGATCTGTTTTAATATATTAATTATTACTATTACTATTTGAACAGCTGACATTTTTTCAAAGATACGGATTGTTATTATTAAGATACGAATAATTCGTTTTTCAAATTCGAGCCACTTCATCTCTTCTGGAAGAATTAAAGACCAACTGTATAAAATTAAAACAAATTTTATGTCAGTTGGATTGTAACTCAATGATAAAAGATTTTACTTGGGATACAATCATAAAATAAGTAAACAAATATGTGTAATCACTCCATTTTAGAGCACCACTAGATTCCCTTAAAAAATAAGATTAGGTTTATTTTTTTGAATGGCTAGAATTTTATCAAAATAACCCATCCAATAAAAGACTAGATAGGAGGATCTAAAGATACAAACTGATCTAAAAGAATGGCCCGACCCAAAAAGGCTTTTCTAGTATAAGTTTTATATTCTTTACAACTTTGTTTATTATGAAATATTCACTAACTTGTAGAAAAATATGCAAATAAGAAAGTTTGATTTTTCTGAAAAGGCTAAAAAGGGCTACTACGATGACACGTGTATTTTAATTATTTTAAAAGAGATCTATTTTAGTATTAGTAATTTTTGTTGATTTTTATCAAGTTCCCTCATTTTTTAAACCCTTTAGATACGACATTATTTTTTGAAAAAATTACACCATAAAAACGAGTGTTTTTTTTTTATAAAACGCGTACAGTGTTGCTATATATAAAATAAAATAAATTACACTTTCGATTTTCTGCGTTCTTATGTCTAAAACTCGTCATTGTCTCTTTCTACTTGTCATTTGTGTCTCTGTTAGTTATTGTGTCTTTTCTCTAAATAATGAAAAGACACATTGTGTTCTACCTTTACAACCCATACCCTATAATTGGTGTGTGTAAACTTTAAAATTTAAGGTGTAGTTGTGAGTGGTTGTAAGTAGTGGAGAGATAAATATTTAAGAAAAGTTTGGTGAATCCCTATATTTGAGGAAAAATTTAGTGAATCTGTAAAATTTGAGGTTTGAAGATAGAGAAAATGTACAAAAAAAATTATTATTTAATTGTATTTGTGAGTGGAAGATAGAGAAAAAGTAATGATAAATATATAAATTATACGGATAAAGATAGAGAATGATGTGTGAACGCTCTTTATGTTCAAATCATTTTGTGTCTTATGTTTCAAGTCATTGTGTCTTATGCTCATTTCATTATGTCTTTTGTTTAATATGCATTTATCTTTGTGTTTTATGTTTTAACTCATTTATCATGTTATGATGTTATTGTTTTTTATGTATTAAATAAATTTATCACAATAATAGCATAAAGACACAATAACGATAAAAAGAATAATATCAAGTGTAACACTCTACGTGTTTTAAAAATAAAAAAACGTTGGTTTTTTATGGTGTCATTTAAAAAAATATATCATATGTAAGAGTTGTGAATGTTAAAAAAACGGTGGAACTAGATAAAAATTCAATAAAAATGTCTAAGACTAAAATGTTCCTCCATCATTTTTTTCTCCATTAATTTAATCTCAATCATTAATTAGATAATCTAATGACCTCAAATTTTTCTTAATCTTCTTAGATTTAGGATACTTCTTAACATAACTTCACTCCTGACTTGTAAATATATTTAAACATAGTTATTACTTTATTTATTTATTTATTTCAATTGCATATAAAACACTCAAATATATTTCTTAAGCAAAATGGCTTTAGTCAAATCTCATTTTTTTTCTTTCTAATAATCTAATTAAAAACATTAACTAGGAATTTCCCCTTGAATTACAACGAAACTGGCATAGAAGTACGGTTGACTACACAAAAGTTGTCCTCATTCGAATTAGCCGAACTATAACTGGTTAATCGAATTAAATGATTAATCGATAGTCTAGTTAAGCCATAATCGATTACCCGACATTTTCAGTTTCGATTTCGATGTGTAGCATTGCCGACTAATGGAACCGAACAAAATATACAAATAGTCAAATAGTCATTCAGAATATGCGATGTCCTCAACTCAACGCACACTTCATATTGATGATATATATATAGAGAGGATATCATCATTTCATGTCATAAATTATCATCGAGTGTTTAAGTTTTAGTAGATATAAACATTTTAGGGTTTGAAGGTAATAATGCTTTGAATAATAAGCAATAACCCTATACTAAGTTACTAACAAGAAATTAAGGAAATGATTACCTTTTAAATAAGTTTACGCGCGATGAACAAGGTTATATATGTCTATCCCAATAAATATGACCGGATGTATAAACATGGCCCAATTCTTTTTAAGAAAATAAACTATAGCAAAAGAAAAAGTTTTTTTTTTATACTAACACTTAGATTTTCTAAGACAATTCAAAACAACCTATATTATACCGATAAATTATATACCGGTAAAGATAACACATAAATATAAAATAAGTACACCAAACTTTAGCACATAAATATATCCAAAAATATATTATTCACGTTATTTTTGTTTTTGTATAAAAAAAGGTATAGCTTGAACCGCAAGTGAAGCGATAAAACCGTGACCTACAAGCTTTTCATTAAGTTGACCGTTTCTCGTTGACTTGACTCGCACCAATTGAAAGTTTCTAAAATCCGGTCAATCTAACGGATTCACATTTGGGTGTTGTGATCATATCAATATTTAAGTATCGGATTCCATAAAAACTTCAGGTTAAGCATGTTTAAACTAGAGTAGTTATTAGAATGTGTGACCCTCAAGAAGTCCTTGTGTTCCAATCATTTTTTTATCTAAGAAGATAGTTTGAGAGTAAAATAATTGTTACTCAATAAAAGGTTATAAGTTAAATGATATCAAGTGCGAATGTAGTGATTTGGTTGTTCAATAAGGGTGGGGGGTATACCTTCGGTATACCCCATCGGCAACTTCAAACTTTCGGCATACCTTCGGCAACTCACCCCCCCCCCCTCTTCGGCAACCTGCGGCATCGGCATCTTTTGGATGTTTTTCGGCATATTTATGCCGATGGATACCGAAATATTGTGTGTTGATATGGTCCCCACTTCACTAAACAATCGAATTTTACCTACAAATCATAAAATAACCATACCCTCCATTTCTACAACTATCTCTACAAACTTCTTCTCTCTCATTCCATTAGTTGAAAATTTTGTTTTAAATTTTTTAAAACAACCATACCCCCACCCTAATGGATTAGTTTTCCGTTTTATTAGTTCAAGAAATTGAGTTTCCATATATTTTTATAACAATCTAACCTACTCCTAGATCCATATAATTGATTAAAATGGTGTGGGAATTTATGGACCAATGTTTTCACAAACGGTTTGTACTAGTCGACTAAGACTAGAAATCGAGTAGTCTAACACTCTAACCGGTTTGACTATACTTATTTGAACCATCTCTATTCTTTAACAACATTTTTTATTATCCCATCAAATTTTATCAATGTTAAGTTTTGAATATTGGTCTCCACCAAAGAGGTTTTTACCTTTTATCACTGGACTAATATCCAAATGGCAAAATATTGAATAGTTTCTTAAAAATCTTATTTACCTATCAATTTTATACTCTAGACTTTATATTCTATATATTTGTGTCTTTAAAATTGTAAGTCCAAACTAATACATAAAAGAATTAGTTAAATCTTAGCGTTTGGTTTTAACCCATGACTTTCTAGCATGGGGTATGGAAATTGACCCATCATATAAGTTGTGAGGGTTTAAATCCTTACAATTGAAATGTTTGGTGTAATATATGAAGAAAAAGTTGGTTTTCAGTAGAGTTTAAACGGACCAGATGGTGTATGAGGGCATAACCACCCTCTGCGGTAAATATATATAATGTCAAATGATGGCAACGGTTGGAATTTCACTTTAGCGTTGTTTTAGATAGGAACCAAATTAGTGCTTTAAGAGAGTTTTTCTTTCGACATCTAATAAGAACAATCTCATTCCAATAATGATAGAAATATTTTTTTTTGAAATAATACTTAAGCGGTTAGAATGAAAACTGTTAATTATGATAGACTCAAAACTATGATATTTTCATCGATACACCCCTATATTTATAATTATAATGAGAAATCATATTTACATCTAGTATCCTTGTATAATGGGATATTTACAAACTGTAACTCTCTCCAGATTTGGATTTTTTGAAACACAACTGGTTCTAGTTAATCTAATGGGAAGTCATTAAGGGTGACTACGTGTATGACTAATCAAGTGTTGAATGTGGACCGGAACTTAACGGGTTCTATTCACACACCGCCAATTCAGTTAAATAAAGACAATAAAACCAAATCTTTCTGAGTGAAAACCCACAATTGATTGGTATAAACTTAGATAGTTAGTAATTCAATCCCACTAACCCAGCTAAACTAGAAAACAATTGTACCTCAAACAAACCTTACACCGAGAAAATTTAATAATAATTTTAGCCAGTCAACATAATCAATAAATAAAATACTATTACTACAAAATTGTTCATTAAAATCCATAGACTAATCCAACCAATTTGTTCTACAAACTAATTTATAAAAAGAAAATGTTAAAATATGTTAAAGATTTATATAATTGGTGACATATTTTCTTATATTAGTTTTATTGGGTTTAAGTGTTTTATATAGTTGTCCATGGGCCATTGGGCTCATGGACCCGGGTTGCTGCTTAATGGGGCTAGAAGAGTGCTGATGGGTCAAGAGCTGATGGAGCTGATAGATCAACACGCGGGTCATGGTTCGGGTCTTTGGAGCTCCGTTTATTTCAACTATATTTATTATATAACAATCAAATTTGGTTCATGAATAGTGAGCTTTTAGTTTTTCATAGTTTGGTCACGTCATTTTTTTTCTTTTACGTTTTCTACCCCTAAACTTTTACACATTTTTTTCTATTTAACGAAACAATAAACTTTTAGTTTTCATAGTTTGACCACATATGTTTCATACTCTTACGTTTTGTACCGTTTAATTTTTAAAGTTTTTTTTTTTATTTTAAGTTTTGTTGTCATCTATTTTGGCCGTAAAACTTTTAACTTTTCTAATTCGTTTTTAGTATATTTTTATAGTTTTATACTTTCACTATAAGACTTTTAGACTCTTATATTACATACTAGGTTAGTAACCCGTGTACTACACAGGTTGAATAAATATTTATAAAATGAGATAACTATAAAAATTAGAAAATAATTGAGAGTTACATCTCTTAAAATCACAAAATTCAAAATAATTTATGTAAATTTGGTGAGTTAGTTAATAAATAATTTATGTAAATATTTAGTTAATAAATGTTAATAACTATTTGTAATGAATTTTAAGTAAATGCAATGTTGTATTTTAGATTTAGAAAGTTGAAATATTAAATTTAGAAATTTTGAATTCTGAAATGAAGAAAATTTGAAATTGAATGTGGTGTTGACAAGTGGACAACGCTTAGGTGGAAGCCATAGAAAAATGACACGTGGCACCCAAGTTATTGCTGTATTAGAATGTAAAGAAAGATAAAGATAACAATGAAATTTGAAAGATGAATAGTATACTTTTTATTTCTCATAGTTTGGCCATAACACTTTTGGGACTTGACGCTTTCTACCCTTTAAATTTTTACAATTTCTCATAGTTTGGCCACAACACTTTTGGGATTTGACACTTTTACGTTTTATACTCTTAACATTTTAACCCTCTAACTTTTAAAGTTTTTATCTTTGTTTTTAAGTTTTTTTGTCTTCTACTTTTGCCATGAAACTTTTAATTTTTCTACTTTCGCTTTTAGTATACTTCTATAGCTTTATACTTTCACCACGTGACTTTTAAACTTTTACGTTTTATACCACTTAACTTTTTGACTTTCGTTCAGTATATAAATTAAACCCCGCAGCAACGCGCGGGGTGGTAAACACCTCGTAATATATAATGCAGTTTAAGAGCTACATAAAAAGGGTGAAGATACACAAATATCTCAGCCGCTTAACCAGTTTTCACTTGTTTACGTTTTAGGGTTTCTGTTTTTCCACAATCTTCTTCACTGATCGTTAAATGGTTCTTCTTAGTTGTTGAATCAATCAGATCGAATTATCATCGAGTTATCTCTCTTCGTCTCTGCCATTTGATCGTTGATTGGTTTATTGGTTATCTTGACGAACCTGAGTTCATGTTAGATTGTAGCGTTTGTGTTGGTGTAGAGATTTGTTTGATATCATCGTGTGGTGATTGTTCTTCTTTGAAGATCTGTTCGTCTATCTTTAGATCTGTATTTTTCCGTTTGATTCTGGGTTAATAAAGTTTGATTTGAGTTCTTGTGTTATCTGCATCTCTAATTTTGACAGAAAAGAGAAACAAAACCAAGCTTTACACACTGGAATCGAAACTCCCAAAATTGTTGCTCTTTTTTTTCTTCCCATCGCACGTGAATGTCAAAAACAAAATTTAATTGCTGCCTTTGTTTGTGATGTGATATGGGCTCACAAAGCACAAAATACAATTCTGGTGCCCACGTGAAACATTAATTCACAGCCCCAAATAATTAAGCCCAAACTATTTAATTCAATTTGAGCCCACTTAGCCTAGCAAAAACATGGAGGATCACGATTTCATAATTTTATCCATTGTTCCTGCTCAGCTCACATGATCCATCTATTACATTTTAATTCTGCACCACACAGTTTTTTTTAATTTAATATTCACATGAAACAATGAAACACTAATGAATCATAATATTAACACATTTAGCTCATTAACCTACTGAATATAAATAATAAAATTAATATATTGTCTAGTTGAATCAGTACATTTAAAATAAAATTAATATGAAAAATATATATATATTTTTTTACTCAACCACAACTGGTACAAATAATATTTTGTAAAGACAAAATGCAACCTTTAATTTTAATGTAAACCACATTCAGGATTCCAAGGATTCCAAGGATTCCATTCACAGACTAGAAAGAGTACAATCATCTTTAGGCTATGTGTAGTGGATAAAGCCCCATAAAGCCCCACAAGGGGCATTATGCGCCATGTGGACGCTGACTGGGCAAGGGGCTTTATGGGGCTTTATGGTGTAGTGGATAAAGCCCCATAAAGCCCCACCATCATTTGATTTCTCCCCTCTCTCGGCGTTACCTGGCTAACGCCCAAGAATTTTTTTTCGTCCATAACGCCCCATAACGCACCAGCGTAGTGGGGCGGGCGCTATATGGGGCGTTATGGGGCGTTATGGAGCCCAAAAACGCCCCATTACGAATAGCCTTACAATGAAGTGTTCACAACATGTTCTCACTCTCACCTACACTTTCACCATTCCCAATCCAATAAGATTCTTCAAGAAATCCACATTCTAACATCAAGGTAACAACCCCTTTTCCTCCTTTCATCTTTCTTTTACTCAGAATCACTGTACAACACAACGATAATGCACACTATTAGCTCTCACCCTCCATTATCTTCATCATTCAATCAACCCTCATGCTTATTTGATAACCCACTATTAGTTTCATCCCCATTATCCCCCAAATGTAGCTGTTCTTGTTGCTGCTGCTTTTATGCTGCTAATATTTCAGTTTGTGAAAGATTAGCTGTAAACCCTAGGTTTTTACACAAGGGGTTAAGCCAATCAATCTTGATTCACTCATCATTTTGTAAAAGATTGATCTTTTATGGTAGGATCAGACCATTTAGACAATATAATGATAATATTTGTGGGTTTTCATCTTTTGGTAATCTTGATGGGAGTTATTGCTATGAAAAGCTTCATGCTTTTAAGGAGAGAAGAAATCAGAGGCAGAGGGGTTTTGTGCATAAGATTAAAAAACAGTTTTCGAGTAATGTGATTGATGATAATGTTAGTGATGCTGAAGTTATGCTTAGTTTGTTAATAGATGAAGTGGGTTTGGAGTATAATGATGTCAAGAACAGAAAAAAGTATAATAAAGAAAAGAAAAGTGAGAATCTTGATTTAAGGAAAGAAGGTTCTTTTGGTGGGTTAGAGGGTAACCAAGATTTTGAGGTCAAATCTGATGTTTATCCTGGTCAAACGTCATCCAGCGAGTTTACAAACGATTTGAGAAAAGAAGATTCTTTGGGTGAGTTAGAGGGTAACAAAGATTTTGAGGTCAAATTTGATGACTGTAAATGTTGTATCGGTGAACCCAGCATTGGTGTAAGTCAAGATTGGAGAAAGAAATCAGAAAAGAAGCTGATCAAAGAGTTAAGTCAACACGGGTCAAACGTTTATGTGAATATTGAGCCGTGCAAGCAACATAGCAGTGAGATAGTTAAAATAACCGATGAATTGGGTTCAAGAATGAAGTATAAACGGTTTGCAGAAAAGTCAAGCCGCGAAAAAACTGTTATTGAATCAACTTCCATCACAGAAAATGAGTTGAAAGTGATGGTTACCAAACCAACAAGCATTGAAGATAATAAAGATGATCTTTCAAAAACTTGCGATCAGAAGAATGGTGGCTCAAGACACTCGTCTCAAGGCTCTGGACCGAAGGGACCATCTGATGAAATGTGGCACGTGACCGATGCATCTACGCAAGAATCCTCTGAACCAGATCACATTTTTGGTTCAAGTGAAAATGGTGAACCAGTCAAGACCAGTGGCCGGTCATTGTGGACCATTATCCGTGAAATGGTTCGATTGCATTGGAAATCTTTACGGTCTGGATGCCATACTCCAACCTCAGGTGGTGCAAAAGGTTCATCATATATGTCTACTAGTAGTGAAACATGGTTTTCTAGCCACCAAACAGACCATTCCAATGATGATAATGTTAGAAAAAGAATTGTAAAAGGTTTAGATTCACCATTAGTTGAGGGATCATCAAGAAACAGTTCTTTACCCGTGATTAAAGAATCGTATTTGTTCTTGAAAAGATCTCCTGAAATGAAGAGCATTGTCAATTCAGATCCAAATCATTTGGCTGAATTAAAAAGAAGGAAACTTGTACATAAAGTTGATAAAGACAGTTCTGATGAATGGGAAGAAACATATAATCTTGAAAATAAGCAACGAAAAGAAGATGAAATGTTCATGAAGGAAGCATTACTTGAAGCTAGAAAGGCTGCAGATGCATTCGAGGTGCCAGTTGGAGCTGTTCTTGTGAAGGATGGTAAAATTATAGCGCGTGGATATAATATGTAAGTTAATTATAATTTTTTGGAGTGTATAGGTAAATTGATGTTTTTGTGAGGGAAATATAAATATGGTAAATGCTGTGTGTTTTTAGGGTAGAAGAATTACAGGACTCCACTGCTCATGCTGAGATGATATGTATACGTAAAGCCTCAACCATCGTAAGCTCGTGGAGACTTTTGGTAATTCTTGCTAATGTATATCGAAAAATGTTTAATTTGAAAGGGATGTGTTCAACGAACCAAACGCCCCTTAACGTTTTACTAAATAAAAAGGAAGCAAGACCGCTAATCATATCTGCAGTTGTTGCAAAATGATTGTCATATTTAGCTAAAACCCGATCTCAAACTCATATATTTGAATAAGATGATAATAATAAGATGTAATTTTTAATGGTTTTACTTTTCTTGAAGGATACTACTCTTTATGTAACACTTGAACCATGTCCTATGTGTGCTGGAGCAATCCTTCAAGCAAGAATTCGCACGGTTGTTTGGGGAGCACCAAATAAGCTACTAGGTGCGGATGGCAGTTGGATTAGGTATGCAAATTTCTTCATGATTTGGTTTTGCATTTTGACTTCTAAAGTCAAACCTGCATTCATCAAATCTATAATCTGGATGTATGTGTTTACTTAATGGCCTAATTAATTGTGTTTTTTTCTTTAATTTTTTAGACTATTTTGTGATGGAGATGGAGGAACTAGCTCCCTGCCGACAGACATACCGCCTGCACCTGCACACCCTTTCCACCCAAACATGGCGGTAAGAAGAGGGGTGTTGGCGGTAGAGTGTGGCGAAATTATGAAGCAATTCTTCCAACTAAGGAGAAAGAAGAAAGCAGGACCAGAACCACAAAATGTATCTTCATCTATTAGTGTTTCACATCATCATGATTCAAACTTCTTATCTAAGATACATCATGCCCTCAGTGTCATCTTTTGTTGTTTATAGATCATATCTTTGTTCTTTTACTTTTGAACTTTCATTATTCCCATCTCTCTTTTGGCCAAAGTTTTAGTTTTCTAATGTTCTATAACAATTATATGTAAAAGTAGTATGTAACATTATGATTCTCAACATCAATGTGGTGTTTTTTATCATGTGAGTGTGACATCAACAGTCTTGATAATAGTGAGTTTTTCGATAGCTAACGGGTTCTCATTATTGCCAAAAGAAATTACAGAAAAACATACTGGTCATGATTACTCATGAAACAAGGTTTTATCGTACGAACAAAAGGTGGGGTTGAAAGGGAAAGGTGACCATTGATGATATGAAATGTGTACCAAAATCATAAACATCATTCCTTCAACTACCAAAAGTGTGTTTCAAGTTATATCCAAGGGATCAAATAAAGAAAATAGAAAAGATGTTCCACCCACATGAAGGACATGTAGCACCAACCCTCTTGATTTCAGCAGATTTTACATGCTTCATGGTCTTATATAACATCTCCAACTCTTGCATCCAAAAACAATCCACCCACTAAAAAATGTGGTGGCTTACTAGTATTTTCACTTGGGTCTGCCTTCTGGTTGCCATTTCTAATGGCCAGTCTCCTGCAGCCTCACCATCAAGCACACCTGCCACCCTAACCCCGCCGCCTTCCACCACCGCTATTCCGCCAACACAACCGCCACCCGCCGCCCCTACAACCACCCCATCTGTCCCACCACCTCAAATTCCACCACAACAACCTCCCGTGACCCCGCCCGTATCCGCTCCATCTACGCCGCCACCACCATTACCCGCCCCGACACCGCCACCGGCCGTTCCACCACCGGCGGTGCCTCCACCAAGTGTCTCCCCGGCACCGGCAACTCCACCGACTCCTACACCGCCAACACCTGCACCGGCTCCACCACCACCGTCACCAGCTCCAGCTCCAGCACCGGTTACCGTTTCACCGGCCCCGACACCCGACACGAGCCCTTCCCCGGCACCGGCTCCTAGACGACACAAAAAAAGGAGGCATAAGCACAAGCATCATCACGCGCCAGCACCCGCACCGGTGGCTAAGAGCCCGCCAGCACCACCAACCGCTACCGATCCCGATGACGGTGCACCGGCACCATCACCAACACTTAATCTGGTTAGTTAGTTAGTTCCCACATGAAAAATGTCACTTAACATATAGAAATCACATTTTCTTCATGCAAATATGCAATGACTGACTTTTTTGGTTTCTTTGATCACAGAATAATGGAAGAACCTTGTTTCCAAAGGGAGAAAGACTTGGATTTGTTATTGCTGTTGTACTGATTCTCATGATCTAAAGCAGCCTTGAGAAAATAGATGTAACAGTCAACATTTTTCCTTATCTTGATACCCATACTACTATATAATACATTTTCCACATGTAATTACTTGGAATTCTTTTTTATATGTATGCATAAAGTTGAGTTTTGAAGCACAAATTTGGGGGCATGAGTACTTTTAGCCAAAACATTACAAACTGTTATATAAATTAACACAATCCATATCTTCTATTTTCAAATAAATGACCAAATAATCCTACTCGTCTAACGGGCTAAAGCTTTAGAAGTTTGTGCACTTCACATAACCAATTAGTTACGTGACCTTCATCCTCTATAACCACTTTATATCACTTATATCACTTAATGCCGGTAAGGTTGAAGATCTTACTGGACTTCGTATCATACCCCTATGGGTGTAAACGAGTTGAGCCAAACCGAGTCGAGCCCGAGCTCGGCTCGATTTAAACTTTATTTTTGAAGCTCGAGGTCGGCTTTTGAAGAATTATTTAGGATCGAGCTCTGCTCGGGCTCGGCTCGTTATTGTTTATTTTTATTTATTTATATATTATTATTATAATTAAATTTGTATAAATCTAGAATTATTTTTTTTATATAGAAAATAATACATATTATCTACTTATTATATCATAATTATATATATAATAATAATTATTTTTTAAAGATATATTTAATAAATGAAATAAAAATATATAATTAAAAATATAAATAAACGAGTTCTATTTTAAAGCTTGAGCTCGTCTCGGACTCGTTAAGGCTCGACTTGTTTCAAACTTTTTATGGATTCGTCTCGAGTAGCTCACGAGCGGCTATGCTCGTTTGCACCCCGCCTAGCTTGAATTGTTATTTATTTATATTGTATACATAAACAAAGAACTCACTAGCTACAATAACAACTACTACACGACCAACCTGCCACGTGGCGGCCTCAGGGATGAAAAAACAAAACAAATTATTGATGTTACGTGGCATCCATCACACCGTCATATTAGAGGTG
>JBCNJP010006844.1:0-62929 GCA_039602395.1 Deinandra increscens subsp. villosa | reverse complement strand
CATGGATTTAATCATAAGACAAATTTGATTAAATGGTATACTCAATAGTGTCCTTTGACCTGAGATACATATGCTACCTCCCGTTTGCCGAAGACTGTTCTTTGATTGTAGTATATATATGTTGTCGCGTAACTACCAGGAAATACTACTTTTGGGAATGGATCTGAGGTTAGTGGGAGCTGTATGTAGTCAAGATGGCATTCTGTACTCTTGCACTAATACTGTAACAGCTAGCCATCGTGGGCCCTCTCGTGAGTTCAAAGTGTTAAGTGTAAGGCCTTACCCAAACCTACTTTGTGTTTGTTTTGGATCACTTCGAACTACGACACAAAAAATATAATGATTGAACATTAAAGAGAATGAATAAATCTATGTCTCTCGTTCAATTGATGTCTTATACGGAAGGGAACTAATGACTTTGAATTACCATAAGTCTAAACTACAACGCGAGTTTGTAGATATACCTTGGTTACTGACTTGAAGTGTCATAACTGGTTGGGACAGCCATGTGTAGCTAGAGCACCTCTGACTGTTTCTTCAAATGTTGTCGGACTTTTTCCTAGTGGGAGATTGTTGGATTATGGATGTCCAGACCCGACAACACCAAGAACCCGACCCGGTTAGACACGTAAAGAGTTACACTGGGGGCAATGAGATAAAAATCCGCTTACTCGGCTAACCGGTAATTTACGAAAATATATAATTAATTAAATGTTTATTCATGATTAATAAACATTTATTAGTTACGAATAATTATCCTTGCGATAATAAAACGGAGAAAAACATTTTGATTTATCGATTAGTGTTTTACGGTGAAACGAATAAATAGTTATTTGTGTTTCTCGTAGTTTACGACATGTGTGTTTATTAATAAAAGATGTTTTATTAATAAATTGTAAACTTTGGTGGTTGCTTGCAATTAAAGAAAAACGAGGAGGGGGCTAGATACAACTATGTTGCCTATATAAGGAGGGCTAGGGATTAGGGTTTTAGTTGCTCATTCACACCCTCTCCCTCTCTGCGCCACTTCCTAGTGCTGCCTCTCTCTCTCTCTCTCTCTCTCTCTCTCTCTCTCTCTCTCTCTCTCTATCTCTCTCGTCCCCCTCCTCCACGCAACCAACCTCTTCATCTTTTGTCGTCGTGCTTCCTTGGTGGAACCCTAGAAGACGGTGTTAGACGAGAAGCGATCGGACGATCCCTTTCGCGTGATTGATCAAGGTAAGATAATCACCATCGTCCCATGATTCACCGTAGGCGACGCCAACCCCTTTCATAGGGTCGTCACCTCCGTCAAACCCTAGGTCGCCTCGCGACCTAGCGTAGCTCCGTTTCACCACGACGCGTTTTAATCACCACTCACCGGTAAATCGTCGTCGTCATGATTTTATGAGTGCGAGCCCTCGTCGTAATATTCGTGGTAATCGCCCGGCTAAACCCTAGCCGCCATCACCGTCTCGATTTGATTGGTGCTCGCTTGTCGCCACCACAAACCATATCGTTGCTATTCTCAACGAATCCGTTTGAGACGGTATTCGCGATTTGCTAACGATTTAATCCGCCGGTTCGGATTGTTTTTTTCCGTGAAACCCTAGCGTCATCTTGTTAACCCTCGGTGTCTCTAACGTTTGTTAGAACACCGCGAAGGTATATCTGAATTCCGGTTTTAGTTTTGATGTTTAATCTCGATTAATGTAATCGTTATTATTTTCGCGTTAACCGGTTTAACGCGAAATGGTGTTTGCGTGATTGTTATGGTGATCGTGATCCTGTTGACACGATTTCGACACGAACGGTTTACGCGTCTAAAATTAGTAAATTTATTTATTCCGCTGCGTAAATGGATTACTGGTTTAATCCGTTTTAACTCTTAATTTACTAAACCCGGTCGGTAATGTTTTAATTAACCTAAAAGTTTTTTTTAACGTTACCGGGTACCCATATACCACTGTTCGAAACCCAACATCATATTCAAACACTCGAATCAAGTTTGAATCTTTAAGGATGTGTTTTAACAACATACTTAATTCTTATATGGGAAAACTTAGTGAGATGGCATCACAAGATAGCATCTTAGGCATACATTGCATGACAAAAGATTGATTTGTGAACTTTGGTTTAGTATCCGAAAGGTTAATTCAAATAGTTGCAATTGAACAATTTTCCAATCTTAATACAATGTTGTTTTAAGAAGTCATGAGAAGATTAAAGGCTTTTGACTAATGCACTAAGAAGCAAACTAAGAAGGATGACGTGTATAGCAAACTACTATTCACCAAAACAGATGGAAAAGAGATGGTTAAACATCACAAGTGTAAGAATTAAGGTTGTGGAATCTCAAATCGGAAAGACTTTGCATGTACGTGGCAAAGGAAGAGGTTGAGGGCCCAAGAAAGGTGAAGCCAATGGTCGAGTACAACGGGATAAAAGCTACATGGCGTCACAAGTGTAATGAACTAGGACATTATATCAACGAATGTCTACATAAGGTGTCCTAAGTATCAAACTATGTGATAGAGAGGGAAGTTTAGAGAAAGAGAACAACAGAATTAGGGTCAAATCGCATAACCGTTTTATTCCCACTCAACGATTATATCAACTAACAGTTGAAAGTTAGTTGAAAAAGTTACAAAGCAGACCCTACATTTACAAAACTGACAAATTGAACCCCAAACTATAGCACAATTACAACAATAACCCCTGAGTATATAACAATACCCCCCCCCCCCCAAAACACGATTCTTGTCCTCAAGAATCAATAGGAAAATCTAGAAACCTCAAGCAAAAATCATCCGCATCCTCCCATGTGGCAGCCTCTAATGGAAGATCTTTCCACCGAATTAAAAACTTCACACAAGCTCCATGACCTCTTTTTGTCAACTTCCTCTCCAAAATTGCAGCTGGTTGCAGGAAAACTTTACTGAAAGAGGGTAAAGGCCAGACAGTCTGAAACAACCCATGAGCTCGTTTGAGCAAAGAGACATGAAAAACAGGATGAATTTGAGCATCTGTAGGCAAGTCCAACTTATAAGCTACTTCTCCCACCCTTTGTAATACTTGAAATGGTCCATAGAACTTAGGGGATAATTTGTGATATGGTTGCTGTCTCACAGTGGTTTGAACATAAGGGTGTAACTTTAGGAAAACCCAATCCCCAACAGCAAAAATTCTCTCAGTTCTATGTAAATCTGCCTGCTGCTTCATTCTGTTGCGAGCCAAAGCCAATGAATGCTTCAACACAGCAGTGATATCTTTCCTTTCCTTCAAAAACTCCTGTAAAGTAGCTACTGCAGTGTCATGAGGAATGAGAGGACTAGCAACAGGTGGAGAGAACCCAAACAAGGCCTGAAAAGGAGTCATATGGATAGTAGTATGGTATGATGTGTTATACCACCATTGTGCTAAAGGGTAAGAACTTGCACCAGTCTTTAGGAGTTTGAAGTACCACACATCTCAAATATGCTTCCAAGCATCTATTAACAACTTCTGTCTGCCCATCAGACTGAGGATGGTGAGCAGATGAAAATGCTAACTGTACCCCTTGAGCAACCATCAATTCTTTCCAAAATCTACTCAAGAAAAGAGGATCTCTGTCTGACACAATGGTAGATGGACACCCATGAATCTTGAAAACTGTGTCTAGAAAAACTTGAGCCACAGTTTTAGCTGTATAAGGGTGTTTAAGAGCCATGAAATGTGCAAACTTAGTACATCTATCTACCACCACCAAGATTGCATCTTTACCTTGAGATAAAGGAAGAGCAGTAATAAAGTCCATACTGATGTCAGTAAAAACTGATCTAGGAATGCCCAAGGGTTGCAGCAGCCCAGGAGTGGCTATAGTCTCATACTTCACCCATTGACACACATCACAAATTTTGATAAAAGCTTTCACATAGGTAGATATGCCCTTCCAATAAAACACAGCTTTAATTCTCTGAATGGTAGCCTGAATACCACAGTGACCCCCCCAAAGGAGAAGCATGATATAAGTGGATGATATCATGCCTTAACTCCTGATCCACCCCCACACATAATTTGGAATACCTCTTCAGTAGTTGATCCTGAAAAGAATAATGAGGTACGGTTTGTCCCTGCTGCAATGCCAGGATGATATGCTGACAATTGAGATCAGTCACCCAACTCTGCTTGATCCTTTCCAATAGGGTAGAATCAATGGAGGAAATTGACATTTGGAACAGAACTAAATCAGGTGCTCTTGATAATGCATCTGCAGCAACATTATCAACTCCTTTATTATAGACAATCTGAAAGGAGTAACCCATCATCTTGGTCAACCATTTCTGTTGAACAGGAGTGGTAATAGTTTGCTCATTAAGATACTTAAGACTGACTTGATCAGTTCTTATGATAAAAGTACCCAATGACAAATAATGGTGCCATTGCTTAATAGCTAACAAGATAGCTAATAATTCTCTTTCATAGGCAGATAGCAGCTGTTGTCTAGGGGACAATGCCTTGCTCAAATAGGCCAATGGATGATGTTGCTGCATTAGAACAGCTCCTAACCCCACTGATGAAGCATCAGTTTCCAACACAAAAGGCTGAGAAAAATCTGGTAGAGCCAAAACAGGAGCTGAAGACAATGCCTGTTTGAGCTGAGTAAAAGATTGTTGGGCAATCTCAGACCATTGAAATGCATCCTTCTTAAGTAATTCAGTAAGTGGCCTTGCCAAAGTTCCAAAATTCTTTATAAATCTTCTGTAATACCCAGCTAGGCCCAAAAATCCTCTCAATTGCTTGACTGTAACAGCAATAGGCCATTCTTGAACAACCTTAATTTTTGATTGATCAGTAGAAACCCCCTGTGCAGAGATAATATGGCCCAAATACTCAATGTGGGAGCCTCCAAATACACACTTAGACCTCTTAGCAACCAACTTATGATTTCTCATAATGAGCAAAACCTCTTCCAAATCCTTCAAATGGTTTGCAAATGACTTGCTATAAACCAAAATGTCATCAAAGAAAATGAGGACTTTTTTCCTCAACAACCCTTTAAAAGTTGTATTCATCAAGGCCTGAAAAGTTGCAGGGGCATTTGTAAGTCCAAAGGGCAGGACTACAAATTCAAATAGGCCTTGGTGGGTCCTAAAAGCTGTTTTGGGAATGTCTGGCTCAAACATCCTCACCTGGTGGTACCTAGATCTTAAATCCAGCTTTGAGAAAACTGTGGCACCACCCAATTCATCCAGCAAGTCTTCAATCAAGGGAATTGGATACCTATTCTTGACTGTAGCTTCATTTAATTTTCTGTAATCAACACACATCCTCCAGCTGCCATCTTTCTTTTTAACTAACACCACTGGAGAAGCAAATGGGCTACAGCTCTCCCTAACTACACCAGTTTGCAACAGCTCTTCAGCCATTTTCTCTATGACATCTTTTTGTAACATAGGGTATCTATAAGCTTTCTGATTAATGGTCACATTCTCATCTTTCAGCTGGATTTTATGATCACAAGATCTCTTTGGAGGCAGAGATGTAGGAACCTGGAATAAGTCATCAAACTCCTCTAATAAAGCAGTCAAATCTTCTGAACTCCTGGCATTAGAAATCACTGCTTCATGTTAAAATCTGTCTGAATCAGCCACTTGCATGCTACATAATTGAGCTTGACTTAACCATCCTTCATTGTGCAGCATCACCTCCATTTGCTCTACTGAACATAGGGACACCTGATTGGATTCAGCCCCTCTCAAGGTAAAGGTTTGAGTCCCAATTTGGAATTTCATAGTGAGAGTTTGGAAATTCCAAATAATATCCCTTAGGGTTTGCAACCACTGAATGCCCAATACCATATCATAATTCTGCAGGGGAATCAACAACACATCTGCTTTAAACCAAGTACTCTGCATCATCCACTGAAAATCATGACAAATCTTCACACAAGAGAGCTGACTACCATCTGCTACAGTCACTTTCATAGCGTTAATTTCCTTATAAGGAAATTGGAACTTGAGAGCCAATTTTTCATCCAAGAAGTTATGAGTAGACCCAGAATCTACCAAAATGTGTAAAGGTCTTGAACCTATCATTCCAGTGATTTTCATAGTAGAGAAAGAGGGTAGACCAGTGATAGCATGCAGGGATATTTGAGGAACAGTTTCCTCTACATTCTCTATTCCCTCAACTGTCTCTACTCCTCCCTCCTCTTCTTGCACCTCAATTACATACAACTGTCTCTTCCTACAGTTGTGACCAGCTGTGTATTTTTCTGGACACCAAAAACACTCCCCTCTAGCCCTCTTTTCATCCATTTCCTTAGTGGAAATCTTTTTTTTAACTGTGGGTTTAGGAAGGGTTCCAACAGGTACAGGTGCAGGCAAAAGAGGTAATCTGTTGGAATTGAAAGGGGTGACTGGCTTGGGATGAGTGGATGAGGAATTGGTGACAGTAGATTTAGGGGTAATAGGATCAAGATTCAAAGTAGTATTTTGAATTCTAGCTAGAGAGTATACATCTGTCAAAGTCTGTGGCTTAAGCATTCTAATAGGGCCACTAATTTCAGTTTTGAGGCCATGCAAGAATATGTTCACAGCATATTGTTCATTGATTACTACCTTATTAAGTAAGGAGTCAAAAGAATCACAGTAATCTTTGAGGCTACATGTTTGTGTCAAAGAAATCAAGTCCTCAATGGCTCTATCTTCACAGCTTTCTGAAAAACGATGTATAATTGCTTCTTTGTACTGTTGCCAACTGAAATCCTCTATTGTCTTCTTGCAGGTTTTCAAATGAGCTTGATGCCATTGTAAAGCCTTGTTTTCCAAATGTATCGCAGCATATCGAACCTTGCAATTGGCCGGTGTGTTGTCAATTGCAAAATAATGTTCGACCCTGTATACCCATCCATCAACATCATCACCATCGAATTTTGGAAATTCGAGCTTGCAGAACCTATTGTTGATTCGAGAAGAAGAAGGAACCTCCATCATCGCTATGAAGGATAAATCTCGGACCTCCATCATCACTGGAACCCACCGTTTTCTGTGCCGCCAACAATTTGAAACTGTTAGCTAGATCCGTCAGCGAAGATCTCATTTCTTCCACTGATGAACTCAATTGAGCTAAAGACCGTTCGTGATCTTTCAACTGCTTATCAATTTCTTGATTTTGCGTGTTTGTAGCCATCGCCGTACGTTCGCCGTTGCCGGAAATGGCTAGGATTGGCCGGAATCGAGAGCAAAGCTCTGATACCAATGATAGAGAGGGAAGTTTAGAGAGAGAGAACAACAGAATTAGGGTCAAATCGTATAACCGTTTTATTCCCACTCAACGATTATATCAACTAACAATTGAAAGTTAGTTGAAAAAGTTACAAAGCAGACCCTACATTTACAATTCTGACAAATTGAACCCCAAACTATAGCACAATTACAACAATAACCCCTGAGTATATAACACTATGTTTTTCTAATTGTTTCATCGCTTGGAAGAAACTGTAGACTTCGTAAACAAAAAGATGGGAGAAAGAACTAAATTTGTAAAAATCAATTTCTCTTTTAATCTTGTCATCTCTTTTTTTTTCAATTCTTTGATTACCGACATATAATAGAATGTAACAAATGGTTATCAATGAGGTTATCAAACATTCAAAGCACTCACCAATGCATCACAACATGAAGTGGGTTATCAATAGGGGTGTTCATGGTCCGGTTGGTCCGGTTTTAAGAACTTTTGCGGACCAAACCGGAATATACGGTTTTGAAAAATCCTAAACCAAACTGGCCGGATTGGTTTGGTTTACCCGGACCGATCAAACCGGTTTTTCCGGTTTGGATAACGGTTTTTCCGGTTTAAATCCGTAAAAAAATATTCCATCCTATATTTTGGGCAGTTAAGGAAGTATGTCAATCTACAAATTCATCCATCATGTTACTCCTCTTTAATACTAATCTTGTTGCTGTGCATTTATCTACTTCATCTAAGAGCAAAAAACGTGATGAATGAATTAGAAGGTTTACTTGCAGATGGAAGTAGCTGATCTTTTGATCTTTGTTAGTAGATTGATCTATTAATTAAAATATCAAAATAGAGGATTTGGTTATTTTGAATCAAAATGACTAGTTTTTATATGTTTTGCATCTAATTTGTATAGTAGACTATCTCATATTCACTTTCCACAACTAAAAATTATATGTTATATCTAATACGGGCCGGTCCGGTTTATATATCCGATCCAAACTCAAAAACCATAATCCGGACCGTACTATCCGGTTTGTAAATTTTAAAACCGTAAACCAGACCGGACTTTTTATAACCAAACCAAACCGGCAATTTGACCCGGTTTAAACGGGTTGGTTCGGTTTTTCCGGTTCCTGAACACCCCTAGTTATCAATGAGCTTGTGTTGTCAAATTAAATGAATATTACTAAACATGCCTAAATTATCTATGCCTAATAGACCCGCACCATTCAATCTTGCAGACGAATGAGGGTCACGAAGTGCTACAAGCGCTGCAACTAGACCAGCATTGCTAGAAATGGTTGGTTCAGTGAACCACGGCTTATCCCTCTCGTCTAAGAACACATCATTCCAGTCGGGTCCTCGTACCATAGCTCCCAAAAGTTCATTCGGATTTGGGTTTTTTGAATTCAACCATGTACTCCCTTCTGCACAAGAATGCCATTGATTATCCCATGAGATTGATGCACCCCTATGGTGTACATGTTTTGAGTAGTTCGTCCCAAAACCGACCACGTAGCTCGTGTCCATCGGATTGTCTCCAAGTATATAGTTAACCTGTAACAAGATTGTACATGAACAAGTTACTAGTTGGTGGTGACCATAACCATTATGTACACATATACTCAGAAGGAAAAAAAGTAACCAACAAATGTTGGTGGTCATCATAACCATTATGTACACATATACTCAGAGGGGAAAAAAAGTAATCAACAAATGATATGTTACATCAATGAACATGTGTCTATCTTTTTTAATTTGTTTGGACTAAATATTCTTAGTTTATATGATAACAACAATATGCTCCCTTAACTATAGTTAAACTTATCATATACATTGTACATTTTTCATTTCTTTTTTTTTTACTTTATAACATTTATAAAATTTTAAGTATATCGTTTCAACATATTTATTTTTATCTGCGGATGTAAATTTAATTCAAATCCGAGTTATTATGATAATGTACAACTCATAGAAGCACAAACATATAAGCCGTCAAAGTTGCTTCAATTTTTGTTTTGTTTTTAATATGATGTTTTATAAGATTTCGGACTTTCCGTTTGCTCGTGCTCATTTTTATCAGTATTGTTGGACTAATCTTGTAACTGGTCAATAGTTAGAGATAGATTAGTAAAATTTTATTAATTATTTAATTGAGTTAGTATTAGACTAGAATTAGTTTTCATTATTTAATTAGGCTTTAGTTAGGATATAGAGTCTTTAATTATTTTATTTAGTTTCCTAGTTTGTATGCAATTAGGTTTCTTGTTTTTTGAGGTTTAGGATTAGTATAAATAGGGGTCTATAGAGTCTTTGTAAGTTGTCCCGATTATTTGAATATTGAGTTAATTTTTCGCTCCTGATTATTACCTGTAATATCCATTAAACTTTACCCATGGGTTGAATATGATCAGTATCAGTATTGTATGCGCTATAAATTTCAACAAAACCACCACACCGCATGAGTTTCCCGTACGAGTTATGTTAATTTAGCACTTGCCTGAGACATAGAGAAATCATGCAAATTGTCAACCGAGAAACTAGTACCATCAATGCATCCTCTACTCGAACTCTGCAAAACTGCAAGATAGTCGCCGTACAGTTTGCTTAGAAAAGATGCAGTGGCCGCATACTCGAGGGGTGCATAGTGATCCGGCTTTAGGAATATCAATCCACCTATTTGTATCAAGACAAAATGATTATGAGAGTAAAATGATCTATTTTACATAATTAAACAAATCATGGCATTTTCCTCTAAAATATATAACTACCGATCGGATTATAATCTTTTTTAATATGTTATTCGACCTACTTAAACAAGAAAAAATATATTTTGAGCCTCCTTTGAAACATGCATGGGTCATATGTTACCGTCGCTATACCCTTAAAGACATTCTTAAACATAGATCATATGTAACTTACATAATGTAAGGCTCTGTTTGTTTTTTGAAAAAATATCTGAATAGAGGTTACATCTGATTCAGTCAGACGTATTCAGATGTAAAGCCGTTTGTTTTTTCAGTTATTAAAAGTTTCTGCATCTTAATAGCGTCTTAACCATCAAGACTTTTTAGAACATCTTAGAACCTCTTAACCCTAAAAAATAGCCGTTCGTCTCCGACGACTAGTGCTCTGTCTCTAGCAACTAGACTCCGTCTTCGGCGATTAGTTACCCGTCTCCGGCCTCCATCTCTTAATGATTCAGTTTTCAGACATTTGAACTACCTCTTAACATTCAGAAGTGATATTTAAATTCAGACATAAATCTCTTAAAAAAACAAACAGGACCTAAGTAAGTACCTTGTGTTTTACGCGTAGTAGGAGACAAATACGAACACATGAGCGAGTCGACATAGTTCGTCGATAATATGAAGGATTCTTCATATGGATATCCAAGATCAATGAAGAATCTGAGCCTTGTTAACAGAACCTATAAATTTTTATAAACTTATCCATGACTTTTAACTAGAAAAAAATCAGCAAAAACTACACATGATATATTGACATGAATATATACATACCATGGTAGCAGAGAACTTGTTATTCCAATACAAGATGCCTTTATCTACCGATGATCCTTCTTCTTCAGCCAAAACTATATTTTCCGTCACATATCTAAGATAGCGCGTATTGCCCGTCGCGAAAAATAACCAAGTCCCACCCCAAACTAACTCATCTTTGTACCCAGTTGAGTTATAAAACTCTCTTGCTTGTCCTCCACACTCCTCTTTGGTTGTATACATACCTTGAACAAACCCGGGGTCTTGTTTAGTGACTGCATCGAATAACTCCATTGCGGTTTTGGTTAAAGTGCTTGAGTATATCGTGTCTTCGTCCTTGAACACTAAGGATGCCGCGGAAAGAGCTGCAATGATCTCTCCGGCTAAATCGGAGGCCGTCTCGTCGCAACTAGAAACTGGCCTTGTGTATCTCATATCTTCCGGTCTTTGCCAACAATTGTCATCGGTAGACGTTTTGTTGTTCGATATGCCTCCTACCTATAAGAATGACTAACTTATCATTTACTTAAAAAGTAAAGAGTTTAAGAGGATATAATAGTCTTTTAAACAAAAAAATTTATGTCTTTTTATAAAAAATGAAAATTCAAACAATCTGTTTAATAATCTACTTAATGATAAATAAATTTTAATGATTTATATATAGTAAAATACTTTAAACACAAAAATTAGCTTTCAAATACAAACGAATACCATATTGTAAATAGTGATCACCACAGCAGTGCGTGAGTTTCTTACTAGTGTAGAAAATATATATATATATTCTCCTTGTTATTATTCCTACACCACTTCAACATTTCAAACCGCGTTTTTCAAACGATTGTTAGATCTTTCTAAACTTTGAGAAGGTCAAACGGTAATTTGTATTGATAATATTAATAAGTTTCTTTTGATACAACTCGTATGTTTCTGATGTTTATACAAAATATTAAATATCTATACTATATTATTATAATACATTGAGATCACGAGATCATTACAAACTTAAAAGATTAAAAGTTTAAAAGGGTAAAATCGTCTTTTACCAATATATTACTAAATAAAAAAATAATTGAATAACAATTAATATTGAAATCTAATTTAGAGATCTAAGTATTTAATAACGTCTAAATAAGTTTTAAAAATCATTTTTATTTTTTATATAAATATAAAACTTTACTAAACCTTTAAATCTATATGATAGTATTAAATTTTTGAAACGTTTTACACGCGTATATCATTGTGTTGTGTTTCCCCTTATATCTTGCGGATACCCCACTAGTTAAATATAATATATGTAAAGCATTTAGTCTCGTTTAATTAAGAAGAATTACGGTCATCAAATCAAAAAAAAATTAGGGTCTATTTTCTACCATTTTATAAATATGATTTTACACAAATTTTTATATTTTATATATTAAATATAAATATAATATATTTTTAAACTTTATAAAAATCTTCCCTTTTTAATAGAAGTTTGTCACTAAATCATGTCACAGTTGTGAGTTCTTAGGGTACCTGTGAAAACAAAGTAATTGAACCATGAGAAGTTTGATTTGGGGGAACGAAAAGCTTGAGCAAATAGTCAGTCCCCCATTTGATTATGCTCTTGATGTGATCGAGTTCTCCGATTTCTTCGTATTTCGGATGATATTCGATCACTGACCAACTCAACAAAGTGATTGTATAAGCCGTAGGAAAGCTGAATTTGATGTTGTTTCCGGAGTCGTAAAATCCACCAACAAGACTTTTGTTCCCATCGTCTAATCCAGAGTCACCTCGAAACTTAACCATATGATCATCTTTGGGCAATACGCCAGCTACCAAAACAAAACACAAATTACAAAAATGAATGATGGTCAGGGAAGCGTCACGAAAGTTTTCATAATCAATTGTGGAATCAGAACTTTTTAATTAGAGAGTTATCGTAAGATTTTAAATATTCTCTAACGACTACATCTAAGAGATGGAGTCTCATGGTTATTTAAAAAGGGGTGGCCTATTACCCACCATCACATTTCCGATCCTACCCGAGTCCATAAGACTGTTCGAGGTTGTAAAAACGACGGTTTGATTGTTTTGAACTTTTAGTTTTTTAAAAATTTCAAACAGATTGCAGATAACTATTTGATTGTTTGAGATGCTTCTAACTAAAAAGACAAATTGGATATTAATAATATAAACTATGACCTATTGGGCGATAATAATTCAAATTATCAGTTTGATCAGTAGGATCAGTTCCAACTTTCAATTTTGTTATAAAAACCAGTCTGAGTAAAATAATTATCATATATTTACATTTATTTTGAGGTCATAATGATGATTCTCAAAAAAATTGAGAAAAAGAAAGAAAAAAAACAAAGGAAAAGCAGATGTAAATCAAATATCAAATATAAATATATATATATACGATGATTACAACCAATATATATAGAAGATGGGTAAAGCCAAAAATCATATAAAACAAAGTCAAAAATCACATAGTTGTGTGATATAACCTTGGACGGCCATGTCGGCCACTTTTACTAAAAAACACCCTTAAAATTACTTACATTTCTGAGCATCAAAGAAAACGAGAGCCTGTTTAAGTGCTAAGGTAAGATCTTTTGTTTCTCCATGGTGACGTTGCTTGTTTGGCAAGAAATGTAACAAGAAACATAGGATTACAACAAGGGAAACAAAGGCAGACGAAGCGTAAATGAAGCGTTTGAAGTTTTTCGGATTGGTGACGGTTAGATTGAAATCAACGGATTTAGCGAATCGAGAAGGGAGGGATTCGTAACCCCAAGTGTTTCGAGATTGAGGGAAGAGGTTGAAGTCGATTTCGATTGAGTTAATCCAGCGGCTAGCCGATGGGAGAATACGGCCGGCCTGAGAGATTGAGTGTACGTAAAGTATACTGTCTGGCTCACAGGCTTCGGTTTCACCGGTGTTCATCGGAAATCAGATAGATGGATCGAGTAGGAGGGTTTAGATTTGGTTTTATGAGTCGAATTGGATGAAATATGTATTGGGTTATATATGCTATCAGGGCCGGCCCTGGGCCTGGGCCAGCTGGGCTCCAGCCCAGGGCATCAAACTGGAAGGGGCAGCAGCTAGGAGCAATGGCGGAACCATAGGGGGTCCGGAGGGTCCGCTGACCCTCCGGCCGGCAAAGTTTTAGTTACCCGGTGTATCTCACGGCAAAGTTTTTTAGTGCTTGGACTCTTTAAAATGTTTCTGATATTGAGTAGAGTCAACGGCGGATTTACAGGAGGGTCCGGAGGGTCCGTTGACCCTCCGGCGAAGCTGGGGTTTACTGTTAATCTTGATATTCAGGGGATGTTTTTCTTTAATTGACCCCTCCAAATTATGTATTATAGAGCTGCTAAAGTGAGGAGAAGAAAAAGAAATAGAGAAAAGTGAGGGATGAAAATCAAAATCGGAGTTTTCTTTTTCAAAACGCCGGTGACCTGTGCTTGAAAGAAGAACCAGAAATAGAGATGGGGAAGACGAGAGTGTTAGGTAAAACAAATTAAAATAATAAAAAGTAGACTACTGAAAGTAAACGTGTCAGAGAGAGTTACCCTTCAAACTTTGATTTACACAATTCAAATAAATGTTTTATATTATGTGCTAGTATAAAGTTTTTTTGCAGCTACACCCTTTATTCATTGTTCTTTTGTTATGACCATTTAATAAATCTGTTTTACTTTATAAAGTTTTTTTTTTATTGATGATATTATTAGAGTGCTAATATAGACACCCACCCATTTGCTAAATTCACCCATTCCCTACGATCGTTTCGCTCTAAACGGTTGTTTCAAGGTCGTTTCATATAAAACGGCCGCCACGTGTCGCGACGACGAAACCTTAAAATTCAGGGGGCCCCCCTTAATTCGATCGTTTACTACGAAACGATCTCGAAACGCTCGTTTCATCTCAAACGACCCAAAGATTTGGGTCTTTTTAGTAAAACATCTGGGTGGTTTTAGCCATACCCCTATTATTATACGTTATCTAAGTTATAATCGAAGGTTCATTGTAAATTTTCTAAAAAGTATAGACTCGTAAATCCTTTACTTTTAATGCGAAATAAAGTAATTTTATATGCGAAATAAAGAGTCTACGAGTCTATACTTTTAAGGGGGTCTATAATGAACACCCCTCTTAAGTTATATTATATATATATATATATATATATATATATATATATATATATATATATAATAAAATCGGCGTGGGGATGAGTCGCCTAGCTTGACTAGGTTCCAAACCCTTAAAACTTTGTGTTGTACTATTTAAAGTTTTTAATAGGGGGCAAATTTCGACTCACGCCCTGGGCATCCAAATTCTCAGGACCGGCCCTGTATGCTATGAATTCATCATCGAGGATGGCATAGGAAAGTGCTCCGATGAACATAAGAAATTTTGTACTATCCCTAGTTCCAAAACTCTCTTTTTCTCTATTTAAAATGTGAATCAAATAGTTTTACGTTTTTTTAAATAATAATAAAGCAAAATAAATATTTTGTTCATGTTTCGGAGAGTGGGTTTTATCTCTCTCGGTATCATGTGTAGTTTTAACCTGGAGAAACACAAACGTTGTCTAACACGTGACAGTCACTCATAAAAACGTAACAGTTTATATTTTAATGTTTGTTGTCCATTTACCTGTCACTTTATCTTATTGTAATTTGATCCTTCATGAATTGTAAAAGTAGAAGTTAGGGAATCAAAATAAAAAGTGTTATGATTGAAAGGTGTGTAGTTATAACCCACATAACCCTCATCTCGATTTTGCTATTCAAAAGGGGGTTACAGCATAATTTGTTGCTCGTTTACCGGCCACTTTATTATAGTTTGATCTTTCTCGAAATTTATTTTCAATTTATAAAACAAATAAGCCAAACATAATTTCATGATATCAAAAAAATTACACGGTTTCATTAAAAAGTTATATAAAAAAATACTTAAAAAATACGAAAAAGAAAAAAAGAAAAAACTACTCCTCGTCTTCATCCCACCATCGTCCTCGTCTTCATCTGTATCCCTATCTTCATTGTCATCGTCATCTTTGTCTTCATCTCCACTGTCATTTTGAACACGTATTGGACGAACCGTCCATGCATGTTCTGTTGGAAAATGTGTGTGGATGAGATGTTTATCTCAAAAGAAATTTTGTTCAAGTTTGGTAAATGTGATGTGAGCTATCCCACATTGGTGTGGGAACAAAAGGTGAATTGGTTTATAAGGATAAACTTCAAAGCCTTTAATATATCTTGTGTCATGTTTTACTCTGGCTCATATCCTCGCGCAGGGGGGGTGCGAAAAATGGTGATTCGGGTTGAAATTCTGAACTCGTGCCCGCGCGACCTGCGGACACGAATGCAGCTCCGAAACGGGGGTCATGTAATGACCAGTTTTTGCTATTTTTCGAGACCTTTCTAGAACAGATTTTTGGTTCATTGAACCAACCTTTTGCATTCCAAACCTGATCATTCATTACTGGTTAATGAATATAATTTGATCATTCACTACTAGTTAATGATGATCCTTTCGTATGCTCCGTTTGCGTGTATAAATACACGAGTGTGGGGCAGAAATAGATACACGCAAATACACACATTTGGTCCTGATGTTGCTGCTGCTCTGATCTCTACCGCTCCTCCGTTCCGGTCTCGTTTCAGGCAAGTATCCTGTCCGGCTGTACACACAGTTTTGAACCGGTGTACCCTGGGAACAGACGTCGAATATGTTTAAGGGAATTGTGTCAAACACAAACCCGGTTCCTCTCGTTTTTCCTTCTGTGGTTTTCTGTTTTGCAGGAACATAGTTTGCTGCTGTTCGTGATCATATTTCTGTGGGGTTTTTCGTTTTCTATTCTGTCTCCTTTGTCGTTTGTACATTATTGTTTCCGTATTGTAATTAAACGATCACTTGAATCGTTACTGAATTTCCAACAAACTTAAACAGATTGGTGTACACTCTGTGTACGAATTTTTCTGACTGTTCTCTTGGGGATCTCGTTTCAGAATGGACTCATCTCGGCCTTTACCGACTTAGCATATGCTGTAAGCAAGCTAAGTAGGTACACGAGTAATCCAAGTTCAACTCATTGGAGATGTGTGACTAGGTTACTTAGGTACCTAAGGTACACAAGGGATTACGCGCTGCACTTCACCAGATATCCTGCAGTGATTGAAGGACACTGTGATGCAAACTGGATATCGGGTACGAAGGATTCCAGAGCAACGAGTGGATATGTATTCACACTTGGAGGTGCAGCCATATCGTGGAAATCGTTGAAACAAACGGTTATTGCTACATCCACGATGGAAGCAGAATTCATCGCTTTAGATAAAGCTGGTGAAGAGGGAGAATGGCTACGTCAGTTTATGGAGGATATACCAAGATGGCCTAAGCCGACAACGGCCATATGTATACATTGTGATAGCCAATCGGCAATTGGCAGAGCTCATAGCACAATGTATAATGGTAAGAACATACATATAAGACGTAGACATAATACGATACGACAACTAATCTCAACTGGAATTATCACTGTTGACTATGTGAAGTCAAAGGATAATATTGCGGATCCGCTGACAAAAGGCCTAAGTAGAGAGGTAGTTCAGAAGTCGTGCATGGGAATGGGACTGAAGCCCTTGAAAGATTAAAGTTCATATAAAGGAAAACCTAACTCAGTTGACTGGAGATCCCAAGATCTGAGTTCAATAGGACAACCTAATTGTATGAACTAGTAAGGTCACTGTGGGGGGAAGAATTGATAACTCCACGCATTTTAAGAAGGGGATATATAATTGGAATCGATACATCTCCTAGTCCATTCCTAAAAGTGACAAGTACGAGGTTAAGCCTATGGCTTTTAATGATTCAGCTGAGGCAGCCACACGTGGTGAATCACCTATGTGAGAGAGAAGTGGGGTCGCTTCGAAGGGTATTGAGAGGGGGCACAATACCTAAGAGCTCTCGCAGAACCAGGCTAATGTTTATGACCATAACGAACATAACTATGAGGACTTGATGTTGTCAAGGAAAGTCTTGTGTGAAGCACATTGTCGCCTACACAAACGGCAGACGAGTTCAAAGGCATCACCGCCTACTCAGAGCTAGTAGACTAAGTGTGTTTCATGAGCGAAGGTTCAAAGGGTAACACTTACCTATCGTATGCAAGATTCAACTGTTGAAATTCGATCGGGATTAAGTAGCTTTTGAGATCAACCTCCATTCATGTGGGGGATTGTTGGAAAATGTGTGTGAATGAGATGTTTATCTCAAAAGAAATTTTGTTCAAGTTTGGAAAATGTGATGTGAGCTATCCCACATTGGTGTGGGAACAAAAGGTGAATTGGTTTATAAGGATAAACTTCAAAGCCTTTGATATACCTTGTGTCATGTTTTACTCTGGCTCATATCCTCGCGCAGGGGGGGGGTGCGAAAAATGGTGATTCGGGTTGAAATTCTGAACTCGTGCCCGCGCGACCTGCGGACACGAATGCAGCTCCGAAACGGGGGTCATGTAATGACCAGTTTTTGCTATTTTTCGAGACCTTTCTAGAACAGATTTTTGGTTCATTGAACCAACCTTTTGCATTCCAAACCTGATCATTCATTACTGGTTAATGAACATAATTTGATCATTCACTACTAGTTAATAATGATCATTTCGTATGCTCCGTTTGCGTGTATAAATACACGAGTGTGGGGCAGAAATAGATACACGCAAATACACACATTTGGTCCTGCTGTTGCTGCTGCTCTGATCTCTACCGCTCCTCCGTTCCGGTCTCGTTTCAGGCAAGTATCCTGTCCGGCTGTACACACAGTTTTGAACCGGTGTACCCTGGGAACAGACGTCGAATCTGTTTAAGGGAATTGTGTCAAACACAAGCCCGGTTCCTCTCGTTTTTCCTTCTGTGGTTTTCTGTTTTGCAGGAACATAGTTTGCTGCTGTTCGTGATCATATTTCTGTGGGGTTTTTCGTTTTCTATTCTGTCTCCTTTGTTGTTTGTTCATTATTGTTTCTGTATTGTAATTAAACGATCACTTGAATCGTTACTGAATTTCCAACAAACTTAAACAGATTGGTGTACACTCTGTGTACGAATTTTTCTGACTGTTCTCTTGTGGGTCTCGTTTCAGAATGGACTCATCTCAGCCTTTACCGACTTCTGGTGTACCGACCTCTGGTGTCTCTGCTGTGTTCACCTCTTCCGTTGCTGTTACCACAGTGATGGTCGAACCGTTGCCTAACGCGGTTGCAAGCCACGCTGAGAAACCCGAAAAGTTCAACGGTCTGAACTTCAAACGTTGGCAGCAGAAGATGCTGTTTTATTTGACAACGTTGAACCTTGCGAGGTTCTTGACTGAAATCGCTCCCCAAGTGTCTGAAGGGGAAATGGATGCTCAATCTGTGAGCGCGGTTCAAGCTTGGAAGCATTCTGAGTTCTTGTGCAGGAACTATGTGCTCAATGGTTTGGCGGACTCACTTTACAATGTGTATTGTAAAGTAAACACGGCCAAGGAACTATGGGAATCTTTGGAACGGAAATACAAAACCGAAGATGCAGGCACAAAGAAATTTGTGGTGGCCAAATTCTTGGATTTTAAAATGATTGACTCAAAAACTGTTATGAGCCAAATCCAAGAATTGCAAATCATTCTTCATGATATTCATGCGGAGGGAATGTCACTTAGTGAGACATTTCAAGTTGCTGCCATGATCGAGAAATTGCCACCAAGCTGGGTTGATTTCAAGAATTATCTCAAACATAAGAGAAAGGAAATGACTGTTGAAGATCTTGTGGTTCGTCTTCGTATTGAAGAAGACAACAAACTTGCTCAAAAGAAGAGTGATGTCCCCGAGCAAGCAAAGGCCAATATTGTTGAATATGGCCAATCCTCCAAAGGTAACAAAAATAGAGGACGGGCTGAGAAGAAGAACAAAGGAAAAGGGTTTAATCTTAAACCCAAAGGTGGGGTTGCAAAGAAGAAATTTGATGGCAAATGTTACAACTGTGACAAGCCAGGTCATCGGGCAAATGAATGTAGACAACCAAAGAAAGATGTCTCTCGTCAAGCCAATATGGTTGATGATTATGAGAATCTTATTGCCATGATTTCTGACCTCACAATGATGATCTCTGAGGTTAACTTGGTTGGTTCGAATACCAAGGAATGGTGGGTTGACACCGGAGCCACCCGCCATGTGTGTGCTGACAAGAACTTGTTCAACACCTTCAAGGAGGTTACTAATGGAGAGAAGCTCTTCATGGGTAACTCTGCCACTGCTGAAGTCAAAGGTGAAGGAAATGTGATCCTGAAAATGACATCAGGAAAGGAGCTTACCTTGACTAATGTGTTGTATGTTCCTGAGATTCGTAAGAATCTTGTGTCTGGGTGGTTGTTGAATAAGTTTGGTTTCAAAATGGTGTTTGAGTCAGATAAGGTCGTGTTGACCAAGAATAGTGTGTATGTTGGAAAGGGCTATGCCCTCAATGGTATGTTCAAACTAAATGTAATGGTCGTTAACAATGCTATGAATAAGACTGGTACCAGTTCTGCTTATTTGCTTGAGTCTTCTAATGTGTGGCATGGTAGACTTGGTCACGTTAACTTTAATTCCATTCGTCGTTTGATTAAATTGAATTGCATACCAACTTTTGATATTGACTCAAACTATAAATGTGAAACGTGTGTTGAAGCAAAATTAACTAGATCATCATTCAAACCGGTTGAACGAAACACTGAACCTCTCGGTATGATCCACACAGATGTGTGTGATTTGAAATCCATTCCAACTAGAAATGGATTTAAATACTTCATCACGTTTATCGATGATTGCACGAAGTATTGTTATGTTTACTTGCTTAAAAGTAAAGACGAGGCAATTGAAGCTTTCATTGCATATAAAAATGAAGTTGAGAATCAACTTGAAAGGAAGATCAAGGTTGTACGAAGTGATAGAGGTGGTGAGTATGTCTCACCATTTGCTGAATTCTGTTTGCAAAACGGAATCAGGCATGAGTTCACTGCACCATATTCACCCCAATCAAATGGGATTGCTGAACGGAAAAATCGAACCTTGAAAGAAATGGTGAGTGCCATGCTAGTGAGTTCTGGTGTAAACCAAAACTTGTGGGGGGATGCTATCCTTTCGGCAAACTATCTTTTGAATAGGATACCCCATAAGAAAAGAGATGAAACCCCATACGAGTTATGGTGGAAAAGAAAACCGTCCTACGAATACCTCAAAGTGTGGGGGTGCCTAGCCAAGGTGGTTGCTCCACTACCTAAGGCTCAAAAGATAGGACCCAAAACTGTTGACTGTATATTCATTGGATATCCAGATCACAGTAGCGCGTATCGCTTCCTTGTGCATGAATCCAAGATTCCCGATATTCGCAAAGGAACGATAATGGAATCAAAGAATGCCTCATTCTTTGAAAATATATTTCCATGCATTACAAAAGAATATGGAAATACAATTCATGATGATCTAGTTCCGGAAGAACTAGAACGTGTTCCGGGAGAACTAGAACGTATTCCGGAAGAACTAGAACGTGTTCCGGAAGAACCAGAACATGCTCCAGAAGAACAAGAGCAATCTGAGGAAGAAGATGTTGAGCCTAGGCGAAGCAAGAGGGCTAGAACTGAAAAGTCTTTTGGTCCTGATTTCTACACGTACATGGTAGAAAGTGAGCCCAAAACATACCATGAAGCGGTAACTTCCTCAGAAGGACCTCAATGGAGGGAGGCCATCAAAAGTGAAATAGATTCTATTTTACAAAACCATACATGGGAACTAGTGGATCTTCCTCCGGGATGCAAACCACTAGGTCATCGTTGGATCTTCAAGAGGAAGATGAAGCCTGATGGCTCCATAGAAAAGTACAAGGCAAGACTGGTGGTCAAAGGATACAAACAAAAGGAAGGTCTAGATTACTTTGACACGTATTCACCAGTAACTCGAATAACCTCCATAAGGTTGGTACTTGCCATTGCAGCCATTAGAAATTTGGAAGTTCACCAAATGGATGTGAAAACCGCTTTCTTAAATGGAAATCTAGAGGAAGAGATTTACATGGAACAACCAGAGGGCTTTAGAGCCTCTGGACAAGAAAAGAAAGTGTGTAAACTGGTCAAATCCTTGTATGGACTAAAGCAAGCACCAAAACAATGGCATGAAAAGTTTGATCATGTCATGCGTGATTCTGGTTTCAAGATCAATGAATGTGATAAGTGTGTGTATGTGAAAGACACACCAGATGGTTATGTCATCTTGTGTCTATACGTTGATGACATGCTCATTGCTGGAAGTAATGACAAAATGATAAAATCAACAAAGAACATCTTGAAAGCAAGATTTGATATGAAAGACATGGGTTTAGCAGATGTGATTTTGGGAGTTAAAATCACACGAACCCAAAGTGGACTTGCTTTAGGACAAACCCACTATGTGGATAAAATTCTTGAAAAGTTCAATGCAAATGACTCTAATGTAGCTAGAACTCCCATTGACACAAGTCAACATCTAGCTAAGAACAGAGGACAACCTGTTAACCAATTAGAGTATTCAAGAATTATTGGCAGTTTGATGTATTTGATGAGTTGTACCAGACCAGACTTAGCATATGCTGTAAGCAAGCTAAGTAGGTACACGAGTAATCCAAGTTCAACTCATTGGAGATGTGTGACTAGGTTACTTAGGTACCTAAGGTACACAAGGGATTACGCGCTGCACTTCACCAGATATCCTGCAGTGATTGAAGGACACTGTGATGCAAACTGGATATCGGGTACGAAGGATTCCAGAGCAACGAGTGGATATGTATTCACACTTGGAGGTGCAGCCATATCGTGGAAATCGTCGAAACAAACGGTTATTGCTAGATCCACGATGGAAGCAGAATTCATCGCTTTAGATAAAGCTGGTGAAGAGGGAGAATGGCTACGTCAGTTTATGGAGGATATACCAAGATGGCCTAAGCCGGCAACGGCCATATGTATACATTGTGATAGCCAATCGGCAATTGGCAGAGCTCATAGCACAATGTATAATGGTAAGAACATACATATAAGACGTAGACATAATACGATACGACAACTAATCTCTACTGGAATTATCACTGTTGACTATGTGAAGTCAAAGGATAATATTGCGGATCCGCTGACAAAAGGCCTAAGTAGAGAGGTAGTTCAGAAGTCGTGCATGGGAATGGGACTGAAGCCCTTGAAAGATTAAAGTTCATATGAAGGAAAACCTAACTCAGTTGACTGGAGATCCCAAGATCTGAGTTCAATAGGACAACCTAATTGTATGAACTAGTGAGGTCACTGTGGGGGGAAGAATTGATAACTCCACGCACTTTAAGAAGGGGATGTATAATTGGAATCGATACATCTCCTAGTCCATTCCTAAAAGTGACAAGTACGAGGTTAAGCCTATGGCTTTTAATGATTCAGCTGAGGCAGCCACACGTGGTGAATCACCTATGTGAGAGAGAAGTGGGGTCGCTTCGAAGGGTATTGAGAGGGGGCACAATACCTAAGAGCTCTCGCAGAACCAGGCTAATGTTCATGACCATAACGAACATAACTATGAGGACTTGATGTTGTCAAGGAGAGTCTTGTGTGAAGCACATTGTCGCCTACACAAACGGCAGACGAGTTCAAAGGCATCACCGCCTACTCAGAGCTAGTAGACTAAGTGTGTTTCATGAGCGAAGGTTCAAAGGGTAACACCTACCTATCGTATGCAAGATTCAACTGTTGAAATTCGATCGGGATTAAGTTAGCTTTTGAGATCAACCTCCATTCATGTGGGGGATTGTTGGAAAATGTGTGTGAATGAGATGTTTATCTCAAAAGAAATTTTGTTCAAGTTTGGAAAATGTGATGTGAGCTATCCCACATTGGTGTGGGAACAAAAGGTGTAATTGGTTTATAAGGATAAACTTCAAAGCCTTTGATATCACCTTGTGTCATGTTTTACTCTGGCTCATATCCTCGCGCAGGGGGGGGGGTGCGAAAAATGGTGATTCGGGTTGAAATTCTGAACTCGTGCCCGCGCGACCTGCGGACACGAATGCAGCTCCGAAACGGGGGTCATGTAATGACCAGTTTTTGCTATTTTTCGAGACCTTTCTAGAACAGATTTTTGGTTCATTGAACCAACCTTTTGCATTCCAAACCTGATCATTCATTACTGGTTAATGAACATAATTTGATCATTCACTACTAGTTAATAATGATCCTTTCGTATGCTCCGTTTGCGTGTATAAATACACGAGTGTGGGGCAGAAATAGATACACGCAAATACACACATTTGGTCCTGCTGTTGCTGCTGCTCTGATCTCTACCGCTCCTCCGTTCCGGTCTCGTTTCAGGCAAGTATCCTGTCCGGCTGTACACACAGTTTTGAACCGGTGTACCCTGGGAACAGACGTCGAATCTGTTTAAGGGAATTGTGTCAAACACAAGCCCGGTTCCTCTCGTTTTTCCTTTCTGTGGTTTTCTGTTTTGCAGGAACATAGTTCTGCTGCTGTTCGTGATCATATTTCTGTGGGGTTTTCGTTTTCTATTCTATCTCCTTTGTTGTTTGTTCATTATTGTTTCTGTATTGTAATTAAACGATCACTTGAATCGTTACTGAATTTCCAACAAACTTAAACAGATTGGTGTACACTCTGTGTACGAATTTTTCTGACTGTTCTCTTGTGGGTCTCGTTTCAGAATGGACTCATCTCAGCCTTTACCGACTTCTGGTGTACCGACCTCTGGTGTCTCTGCTGTGTTCACCTCTTCCGTTGCTGTTACCACAGTGATGGTCGAACCGTTGCCTAACGCGGTTGCAAGCCACGCTGAGAAACCCGAAAAGTTCAACGGTCTGAACTTCAAACGTTGGCAGCAGAAGATGCTGTTTTATTTGACAACGTTGAACCTTGCGAGGTTCTTGACTGAAATCGCTCCCCAAGTGTCTGAAGGGGAAATGGATGCTCAATCTGTGAGCGCGGTTCAAGCTTGGAAGCATTCTGAGTTCTTGTGCAGGAACTATGTGCTCAATGGTTTGGCGGACTCACTTTACAATGTGTATTGTAAAGTAAACACGGCCAAGGAACTATGGGAATCTTTGGAACGGAAATACAAAACCGAAGATGCAGGCACAAAGAAATTTGTGGTGGCCAAATTCTTGGATTTTAAAATGATTGACTCAAAAACTGTTATGAGCCAAATCCAAGAATTGCAAATCATTCTTCATGATATTCATGCGGAGGGAATGTCACTTAGTGAGACATTTCAAGTTGCTGCCATGATCGAGAAATTGCCACCAAGCTGGGTTGATTTCAAGAATTATCTCAAACATAAGAGAAAGGAAATGACTGTTGAAGATCTTGTGGTTCGTCTTCGTATTGAAGAAGACAACAAACTTGCTCAAAAGAAGAGTGATGTCCCCGAGCAAGCAAAGGCCAATATTGTTGAATATGGCCAATCCTCCAAAGGTAACAAAAATAGAGGACGGGCTGAGAAGAAGAACAAAGGAAAAGGGTTTAATCTTAAACCCAAAGGTGGGGTTGCAAAGAAGAAATTTGATGGCAAATGTTACAACTGTGACAAGCCAGGTCATCGGGCAAATGAATGTAGACAACCAAAGAAAGATGTCTCTCGTCAAGCCAATATGGTTGATGATTATGAGAATCTTATTGCCATGATTTCTGACCTCACAATGATGATCTCTGAGGTTAACTTGGTTGGTTCGAATACCAAGGAATGGTGGGTTGACACCGGAGCCACCCGCCATGTGTGTGCTGACAAGAACTTGTTCAACACCTTCAAGGAGGTTACTAATGGAGAGAAGCTCTTCATGGGTAACTCTGCCACTGCTGAAGTCAAAGGTGAAGGAAATGTGATCCTGAAAATGACATCAGGAAAGGAGCTTACCTTGACTAATGTGTTGTATGTTCCTGAGATTCGTAAGAATCTTGTGTCTGGGTGGTTGTTGAATAAGTTTGGTTTCAAAATGGTGTTTGAGTCAGATAAGGTCGTGTTGACCAAGAATAGTGTGTATGTTGGAAAGGGCTATGCCCTCAATGGTATGTTCAAACTAAATGTAATGGTCGTTAACAATGCTATGAATAAGACTGGTACCAGTTCTGCTTATTTGCTTGAGTCTTCTAATGTGTGGCATGGTAGACTTGGTCACGTTAACTTTAATTCCATTCGTCGTTTGATTAAATTGAATTGCATACCAACTTTTGATATTGACTCAAACTATAAATGTGAAACGTGTGTTGAAGCAAAATTAACTAGATCATCATTCAAACCGGTTGAACGAAACACTGAACCTCTCGGTATGATCCACACAGATGTGTGTGATTTGAAATCCATTCCAACTAGAAATGGATTTAAATACTTCATCACGTTTATCGATGATTGCACGAAGTATTGTTATGTTTACTTGCTTAAAAGTAAAGACGAGGCAATTGAAGCTTTCATTGCATATAAAAATGAAGTTGAGAATCAACTTGAAAGGAAGATCAAGGTTGTACGAAGTGATAGAGGTGGTGAGTATGTCTCACCATTTGCTGAATTCTGTTTGCAAAACGGAATCAGGCATGAGTTCACTGCACCATATTCACCCCAATCAAATGGGATTGCTGAACGGAAAAATCGAACCTTGAAAGAAATGGTGAGTGCCATGCTAGTGAGTTCTGGTGTAAACCAAAACTTGTGGGGGGATGCTATCCTTTCGGCAAACTATCTTTTGAATAGGATACCCCATAAGAAAAGAGATGAAACCCCATACGAGTTATGGTGGAAAAGAAAACCGTCCTACGAATACCTCAAAGTGTGGGGGTGCCTAGCCAAGGTGGTTGCTCCACTACCTAAGGCTCAAAAGATAGGACCCAAAACTGTTGACTGTATATTCATTGGATATCCAGATCACAGTAGCGCGTATCGCTTCCTTGTGCATGAATCCAAGATTCCCGATATTCGCAAAGGAACGATAATGGAATCAAAGAATGCCTCATTCTTTGAAAATATATTTCCATGCATTACAAAAGAATATGGAAATACAATTCATGATGATCTAGTTCCGGAAGAACTAGAACGTGTTCCGGGAGAACTAGAACGTATTCCGGAAGAACTAGAACGTGTTCCGGAAGAACCAGAACATGCTCCAGAAGAACAAGAGCAATCTGAGGAAGAAGATGTTGAGCCTAGGCGAAGCAAGAGGGCTAGAACTGAAAAGTCTTTTGGTCCTGATTTCTACACGTACATGGTAGAAAGTGAGCCCAAAACATACCATGAAGCGGTAACTTCCTCAGAAGGACCTCAATGGAGGGAGGCCATCAAAAGTGAAATAGATTCTATTTTACAAAACCATACATGGGAACTAGTGGATCTTCCTCCGGGATGCAAACCACTAGGTCATCGTTGGATCTTCAAGAGGAAGATGAAGCCTGATGGCTCCATAGAAAAGTACAAGGCAAGACTGGTGGTCAAAGGATACAAACAAAAGGAAGGTCTAGATTACTTTGACACGTATTCACCAGTAACTCGAATAACCTCCATAAGGTTGGTACTTGCCATTGCAGCCATTAGAAATTTGGAAGTTCACCAAATGGATGTGAAAACCGCTTTCTTAAATGGAAATCTAGAGGAAGAGATTTACATGGAACAACCAGAGGGCTTTAGAGCCTCTGGACAAGAAAAGAAAGTGTGTAAACTGGTCAAATCCTTGTATGGACTAAAGCAAGCACCAAAACAATGGCATGAAAAGTTTGATCATGTCATGCGTGATTCTGGTTTCAAGATCAATGAATGTGATAAGTGTGTGTATGTGAAAGACACACCAGATGGTTATGTCATCTTGTGTCTATACGTTGATGACATGCTCATTGCTGGAAGTAATGACAAAATGATAAAATCAACAAAGAACATCTTGAAAGCAAGATTTGATATGAAAGACATGGGTTTAGCAGATGTGATTTTGGGAGTTAAAATCACACGAACCCAAAGTGGACTTGCTTTAGGACAAACCCACTATGTGGATAAAATTCTTGAAAAGTTCAATGCAAATGACTCTAATGTAGCTAGAACTCCCATTGACACAAGTCAACATCTAGCTAAGAACAGAGGACAACCTGTTAACCAATTAGAGTATTCAAGAATTATTGGCAGTTTGATGTATTTGATGAGTTGTACCAGACCAGACTTAGCATATGCTGTAAGCAAGCTAAGTAGGTACACGAGTAATCCAAGTTCAACTCATTGGAGATGTGTGACTAGGTTACTTAGGTACCTAAGGTACACAAGGGATTACGCGCTGCACTTCACCAGATATCCTGCAGTGATTGAAGGACACTGTGATGCAAACTGGATATCGGGTACGAAGGATTCCAGAGCAACGAGTGGATATGTATTCACACTTGGAGGTGCAGCCATATCGTGGAAATCGTCGAAACAAACGGTTATTGCTAGATCCACGATGGAAGCAGAATTCATCGCTTTAGATAAAGCTGGTGAAGAGGGAGAATGGCTACGTCAGTTTATGGAGGATATACCAAGATGGCCTAAGCCGGCAACGGCCATATGTATACATTGTGATAGCCAATCGGCAATTGGCAGAGCTCATAGCACAATGTATAATGGTAAGAACATACATATAAGACGTAGACATAATACGATACGACAACTAATCTCTACTGGAATTATCACTGTTGACTATGTGAAGTCAAAGGATAATATTGCGGATCCGCTGACAAAAGGCCTAAGTAGAGAGGTAGTTCAGAAGTCGTGCATGGGAATGGGACTGAAGCCCTTGAAAGATTAAAGTTCATATGAAGGAAAACCTAACTCAGTTGACTGGAGATCCCAAGATCTGAGTTCAATAGGACAACCTAATTGTATGAACTAGTGAGGTCACTGTGGGGGGAAGAATTGATAACTCCACGCACTTTAAGAAGGGGATGTATAATTGGAATCGATACATCTCCTAGTCCATTCCTAAAAGTGACAAGTACGAGGTTAAGCCTATGGCTTTTAATGATTCAGCTGAGGCAGCCACACGTGGTGAATCACCTATGTGAGAGAGAAGTGGGGTCGCTTCGAAGGGTATTGAGAGGGGGCACAATACCTAAGAGCTCTCGCAGAACCAGGCTAATGTTCATGACCATAACGAACATAACTATGAGGACTTGATGTTGTCAAGGAGAGTCTTGTGTGAAGCACATTGTCGCCTACACAAACGGCAGACGAGTTCAAAGGCATCACCGCCTACTCAGAGCTAGTAGACTAAGTGTGTTTCATGAGCGAAGGTTCAAAGGGTAACACCTACCTATCGTATGCAAGATTCAACTGTTGAAATTCGATCGGGATTAAGTAGCTTTTGAGATCAACCTCCATTCATGTGGGGGATTGTTGGAAAATGTGTGTGAATGAGATGTTTATCTCAAAAGAAATTTTGTTCAAGTTTGGAAAATGTGATGTGAGCTATCCCACATTGGTGTGGGAACAAAAGGTGTAATTGGTTTATAAGGATAAACTTCAAAGCCTTTGATATCACCTTGTGTCATGTTTTACTCTGGCTCATATCCTCGCGCAGGGGGGGGGGTGCGAAAAATGGTGATTCGGGTTGAAATTCTGAACTCGTGCCCGCGCGACCTGCGGACACGAATGCAGCTCCGAAACGGGGGTCATGTAATGACCAGTTTTTGCTATTTTTCGAGACCTTTCTAGAACAGATTTTTGGTTCATTGAACCAACCTTTTGCATTCCAAACCTGATCATTCATTACTGGTTAATGAACATAATTTGATCATTCACTACTAGTTAATAATGATCCTTTCGTATGCTCCGTTTGCGTGTATAAATACACGAGTGTGGGGCAGAAATAGATACACGCAAATACACACATTTGGTCCTGCTGTTGCTGCTGCTCTGATCTCTACCGCTCCTCCGTTCCGGTCTCGTTTCAGGCAAGTATCCTGTCCGGCTGTACACACAGTTTTGAACCGGTGTACCCTGGGAACAGACGTCGAATCTGTTTAAGGGAATTGTGTCAAACACAAGCCCGGTTCCTCTCGTTTTTCCTTCTGTGGTTTTCTGTTTTGCAGGAACATAGTTTGCTGCTGTTCGTGATCATATTTCTGTGGGGTTTTCGTTTTCTATTCTATCTCCTTTGTTGTTTGTTCATTATTGTTTCTGTATTGTAATTAAACGATCACTTGAATCGTTACTGAATTTCCAACAAACTTAAACAGATTGGTGTACACTCTGTGTACGAATTTTTCTGACTGTTCTCTTGTGGGTCTCGTTTCAGAATGGACTCATCTCAGCCTTTACCGACTTCTGGTGTACCGACCTCTGGTGTCTCTGCTGTGTTCACCTCTTCCGTTGCTGTTACCACAGTGATGGTCGAACCGTTGCCTAACGCGGTTGCAAGCCACGCTGAGAAACCCGAAAAGTTCAACGGTCTGAACTTCAAACGTTGGCAGCAGAAGATGCTGTTTTATTTGACAACGTTGAACCTTGCGAGGTTCTTGACTGAAATCGCTCCCCAAGTGTCTGAAGGGGAAATGGATGCTCAATCTGTGAGCGCGGTTCAAGCTTGGAAGCATTCTGAGTTCTTGTGCAGGAACTATGTGCTCAATGGTTTGGCGGACTCACTTTACAATGTGTATTGTAAAGTAAACACGGCCAAGGAACTATGGGAATCTTTGGAACGGAAATACAAAACCGAAGATGCAGGCACAAAGAAATTTGTGGTGGCCAAATTCTTGGATTTTAAAATGATTGACTCAAAAACTGTTATGAGCCAAATCCAAGAATTGCAAATCATTCTTCATGATATTCATGCGGAGGGAATGTCACTTAGTGAGACATTTCAAGTTGCTGCCATGATCGAGAAATTGCCACCAAGCTGGGTTGATTTCAAGAATTATCTCAAACATAAGAGAAAGGAAATGACTGTTGAAGATCTTGTGGTTCGTCTTCGTATTGAAGAAGACAACAAACTTGCTCAAAAGAAGAGTGATGTCCCCGAGCAAGCAAAGGCCAATATTGTTGAATATGGCCAATCCTCCAAAGGTAACAAAAATAGAGGACGGGCTGAGAAGAAGAACAAAGGAAAAGGGTTTAATCTTAAACCCAAAGGTGGGGTTGCAAAGAAGAAATTTGATGGCAAATGTTACAACTGTGACAAGCCAGGTCATCGGGCAAATGAATGTAGACAACCAAAGAAAGATGTCTCTCGTCAAGCCAATATGGTTGATGATTATGAGAATCTTATTGCCATGATTTCTGACCTCACAATGATGATCTCTGAGGTTAACTTGGTTGGTTCGAATACCAAGGAATGGTGGGTTGACACCGGAGCCACCCGCCATGTGTGTGCTGACAAGAACTTGTTCAACACCTTCAAGGAGGTTACTAATGGAGAGAAGCTCTTCATGGGTAACTCTGCCACTGCTGAAGTCAAAGGTGAAGGAAATGTGATCCTGAAAATGACATCAGGAAAGGAGCTTACCTTGACTAATGTGTTGTATGTTCCTGAGATTCGTAAGAATCTTGTGTCTGGGTGGTTGTTGAATAAGTTTGGTTTCAAAATGGTGTTTGAGTCAGATAAGGTCGTGTTGACCAAGAATAGTGTGTATGTTGGAAAGGGCTATGCCCTCAATGGTATGTTCAAACTAAATGTAATGGTCGTTAACAATGCTATGAATAAGACTGGTACCAGTTCTGCTTATTTGCTTGAGTCTTCTAATGTGTGGCATGGTAGACTTGGTCACGTTAACTTTAATTCCATTCGTCGTTTGATTAAATTGAATTGCATACCAACTTTTGATATTGACTCAAACTATAAATGTGAAACGTGTGTTGAAGCAAAATTAACTAGATCATCATTCAAACCGGTTGAACGAAACACTGAACCTCTCGGTATGATCCACACAGATGTGTGTGATTTGAAATCCATTCCAACTAGAAATGGATTTAAATACTTCATCACGTTTATCGATGATTGCACGAAGTATTGTTATGTTTACTTGCTTAAAAGTAAAGACGAGGCAATTGAAGCTTTCATTGCATATAAAAATGAAGTTGAGAATCAACTTGAAAGGAAGATCAAGGTTGTACGAAGTGATAGAGGTGGTGAGTATGTCTCACCATTTGCTGAATTCTGTTTGCAAAACGGAATCAGGCATGAGTTCACTGCACCATATTCACCCCAATCAAATGGGATTGCTGAACGGAAAAATCGAACCTTGAAAGAAATGGTGAGTGCCATGCTAGTGAGTTCTGGTGTAAACCAAAACTTGTGGGGGGATGCTATCCTTTCGGCAAACTATCTTTTGAATAGGATACCCCATAAGAAAAGAGATGAAACCCCATACGAGTTATGGTGGAAAAGAAAACCGTCCTACGAATACCTCAAAGTGTGGGGGTGCCTAGCCAAGGTGGTTGCTCCACTACCTAAGGCTCAAAAGATAGGACCCAAAACTGTTGACTGTATATTCATTGGATATCCAGATCACAGTAGCGCGTATCGCTTCCTTGTGCATGAATCCAAGATTCCCGATATTCGCAAAGGAACGATAATGGAATCAAAGAATGCCTCATTCTTTGAAAATATATTTCCATGCATTACAAAAGAATATGGAAATACAATTCATGATGATCTAGTTCCGGAAGAACTAGAACGTGTTCCGGGAGAACTAGAACGTATTCCGGAAGAACTAGAACGTGTTCCGGAAGAACCAGAACATGCTCCAGAAGAACAAGAGCAATCTGAGGAAGAAGATGTTGAGCCTAGGCGAAGCAAGAGGGCTAGAACTGAAAAGTCTTTTGGTCCTGATTTCTACACGTACATGGTAGAAAGTGAGCCCAAAACATACCATGAAGCGGTAACTTCCTCAGAAGGACCTCAATGGAGGGAGGCCATCAAAAGTGAAATAGATTCTATTTTACAAAACCATACATGGGAACTAGTGGATCTTCCTCCGGGATGCAAACCACTAGGTCATCGTTGGATCTTCAAGAGGAAGATGAAGCCTGATGGCTCCATAGAAAAGTACAAGGCAAGACTGGTGGTCAAAGGATACAAACAAAAGGAAGGTCTAGATTACTTTGACACGTATTCACCAGTAACTCGAATAACCTCCATAAGGTTGGTACTTGCCATTGCAGCCATTAGAAATTTGGAAGTTCACCAAATGGATGTGAAAACCGCTTTCTTAAATGGAAATCTAGAGGAAGAGATTTACATGGAACAACCAGAGGGCTTTAGAGCCTCTGGACAAGAAAAGAAAGTGTGTAAACTGGTCAAATCCTTGTATGGACTAAAGCAAGCACCAAAACAATGGCATGAAAAGTTTGATCATGTCATGCGTGATTCTGGTTTCAAGATCAATGAATGTGATAAGTGTGTGTATGTGAAAGACACACCAGATGGTTATGTCATCTTGTGTCTATACGTTGATGACATGCTCATTGCTGGAAGTAATGACAAAATGATAAAATCAACAAAGAACATCTTGAAAGCAAGATTTGATATGAAAGACATGGGTTTAGCAGATGTGATTTTGGGAGTTAAAATCACACGAACCCAAAGTGGACTTGCTTTAGGACAAACCCACTATGTGGATAAAATTCTTGAAAAGTTCAATGCAAATGACTCTAATGTAGCTAGAACTCCCATTGACACAAGTCAACATCTAGCTAAGAACAGAGGACAACCTGTTAACCAATTAGAGTATTCAAGAATTATTGGCAGTTTGATGTATTTGATGAGTTGTACCAGACCAGACTTAGCATATGCTGTAAGCAAGCTAAGTAGGTACACGAGTAATCCAAGTTCAACTCATTGGAGATGTGTGACTAGGTTACTTAGGTACCTAAGGTACACAAGGGATTACGCGCTGCACTTCACCAGATATCCTGCAGTGATTGAAGGACACTGTGATGCAAACTGGATATCGGGTACGAAGGATTCCAGAGCAACGAGTGGATATGTATTCACACTTGGAGGTGCAGCCATATCGTGGAAATCGTCGAAACAAACGGTTATTGCTAGATCCACGATGGAAGCAGAATTCATCGCTTTAGATAAAGCTGGTGAAGAGGGAGAATGGCTACGTCAGTTTATGGAGGATATACCAAGATGGCCTAAGCCGGCAACGGCCATATGTATACATTGTGATAGCCAATCGGCAATTGGCAGAGCTCATAGCACAATGTATAATGGTAAGAACATACATATAAGACGTAGACATAATACGATACGACAACTAATCTCTACTGGAATTATCACTGTTGACTATGTGAAGTCAAAGGATAATATTGCGGATCCGCTGACAAAAGGCCTAAGTAGAGAGGTAGTTCAGAAGTCGTGCATGGGAATGGGACTGAAGCCCTTGAAAGATTAAAGTTCATATGAAGGAAAACCTAACTCAGTTGACTGGAGATCCCAAGATCTGAGTTCAATAGGACAACCTAATTGTATGAACTAGTGAGGTCACTGTGGGGGGAAGAATTGATAACTCCACGCACTTTAAGAAGGGGATGTATAATTGGAATCGATACATCTCCTAGTCCATTCCTAAAAGTGACAAGTACGAGGTTAAGCCTATGGCTTTTAATGATTCAGCTGAGGCAGCCACACGTGGTGAATCACCTATGTGAGAGAGAAGTGGGGTCGCTTCGAAGGGTATTGAGAGGGGGCACAATACCTAAGAGCTCTCGCAGAACCAGGCTAATGTTCATGACCATAACGAACATAACTATGAGGACTTGATGTTGTCAAGGAGAGTCTTGTGTGAAGCACATTGTCGCCTACACAAACGGCAGACGAGTTCAAAGGCATCACCGCCTACTCAGAGCTAGTAGACTAAGTGTGTTTCATGAGCGAAGGTTCAAAGGGTAACACCTACCTATCGTATGCAAGATTCAACTGTTGAAATTCGATCGGGATTAAGTAGCTTTTGAGATCAACCTCCATTCATGTGGGGGATTGTTGGAAAATGTGTGTGAATGAGATGTTTATCTCAAAAGAAATTTTGTTCAAGTTTGGAAAATGTGATGTGAGCTATCCCACATTGGTGTGGGAACAAAAGGTGAATTGGTTTATAAGGATAAACTTCAAAGCCTTTGATATATCTTGTGTCATGTTTTACTCTGGCTCATATCCTCGCGCAGGGGGGGGGGGTGCGAAAAATGGTGATTCGGGTTGAAATTCTGAACTCGTGCCCGCGCGACCTGCGGACACGAATGCAGCTCCGAAACGGGGGTCATGTAATGACCAGTTTTTGCTATTTTTCGAGACCTTTCTAGAACAGATTTTTGGTTCATTGAACCAACCTTTTGCATTCCAAACCTGATCATTCATTACTGGTTAATGAACATAATTTGATCATTCACTACTAGTTAATAATGATCCTTTCGTATGCTCCGTTTGCGTGTATAAATACACGAGTGTGGGGCAGAAATAGATACACGCAAATACACACATTTGGTCCTGCTGTTGCTGCTGCTCTGATCTCTACCGCTCCTCCGTTCCGGTCTCGTTTCAGGCAAGTATCCTGTCCGGCTGTACACACAGTTTTGAACCGGTGTACCCTGGGAACAGACGTCGAATCTGTTTAAGGGAATTGTGTCAAACACAAGCCCGGTTCCTCTCGTTTTTCCTTCTGTGGTTTTCTGTTTTGCAGGAACATAGTTTGCTGCTGTTCGTGATCATATTTCTGTGGGGTTTTTCGTTTTCTATTCTGTCTCCTTTGTTGTTTGTTCATTATTGTTTCTGTATTGTAATTAAACGATCACTTGAATCGTTACTGAATTTCCAACATGTTCTACCAAATTTAGCATTAGAGCATTATGTGTTTCTTTACTATGCATGAATGCTGTATTTTCCAATCGTGCATCCATAGTTGCTTGTGGTAGTTCCTCCAAATCTTTCAGATAATGATCCGGACAAATCGCATAGCATTTTTCCTCCTTAATCATATTATGCAAGATGATAATAGCATGTATAACATCTTTTATTTATCCTTGGTCCATAATTGACAAGGATTTCGCACAAAATGTTGTTTTTTCTGAAGAACATCGAAGCACCTTTCAATGTCCTTTCTTGAAGACTCTTGTACCTTTTAAAAGTACTTTATGTTTTCATCAATGGGGTCTCCAAATGTCTTGACAATGAATGAATACTTCAGATATATATTATCACCCAAATAATATACATGTGGGTGGTAGTTTCCATTTCATAAAATGAAGTCACGGGTGTCTTCCCTGATATGAAATCCTCAATGACAGACGACCCATCTATAATATACATGTTGATGTCATTGTTGGATCCCTACACCAACATGAGAAGGGCAAATCCAAAGGTCATGTGATGCAACAGTTTAAAGAATGAACGACAGTCTCTTTGGTCACCCCGTGTGTGTTGGCATCGTCAAGCAGTTCGACAGTTATCCCACTTTCAGTGCATGCAGCTATGTTGCCAATCATGTCGGGTAAACTATGTACATTTTGGTGATGAAACCGCTAGATCTAACCCTAGATGACATGCTTTTCATAGACCTAGTCATTTTGACACATAAAAATCCAATCTTTATCAAAGGAAACCCTAGATCTATAACATACCAATGATTCATCATGTTCAAATCTCAGATCCATAATCAAATTCACAACTTTCATGAAGATCCATACATCAAACTGCATGAGAAACCTAGATCTATAAAGATTTCATCATGGATTCAAGTAGGGGTGTGCATGGATCGGTGTGGATCGGATTTTGGCTAAAACCGAATCCAAATCCAAACTTCGGATTTTACGTATTTCAAATCCATTCGGATTCGGTTTTTTCGGTTTCATGATTTTCGGTTTTCGGTTTGGTTTCGGTTTGGATTCGGATTTTTCGGATTTACTCCGGGGTATGAATTTTTTGCCCGGAATAAAAAAACTACCAACAACATTTCAAAATAAAACTTCAATCCATAACATTCCAAAATGATCAAATCTCAAAAAAAAAAAGTACATTCAACAAAAGTTTTAGTTGCATAACCATCTAGTCTCTAACAAATACGAATTAAAGTTGCATGTCCTCTTTTAATCTCAATCTTCATCTTCATCTTCATCTTCATCTTCATCCTCATCCATATGGTCTTCACATGTTCTTGTTTCCGGTGAAAACTCTATAAAAAAGAATACTTGCATTAGTATAATATGTAAAAAGAACAATATATTAACTAATGAATAAATTGTTAGCAACTTACCATCTTCTATTTTCTCCAAATTATCTACCATGTCTTCAAGTTATTGTCCATGAAGATAAGAATCTTGTAGATCCATTGAAGATGACCGCAACCAATCTTGTAAACAAATCAATGACTCGGCGGTTTTTGGTGTAAGAGAACTTCTATATTTATCTATCACTCTCCCACCGGTACTGAATGCCGACTCGGATGCAACGATGGAGATAGGAATTCCTAAAACATGTTTAGCAAGTTGAGAAAGAATAGAAATTTTTTTTGCATTTAACTTCCACCATCCTAGAACATCATAATCATCTCCTTTTACCTTCTTTTCAACTCCATCACCCAAATAGATATCCACCTCACTCTTATTAATCCCTACTCCACATTGTTCCTCTAGATATTTTTGATAACTATCATCCATATCAATTACATCTTCATCACCAACCCCACTAGAAAATGACTCCCTAGTACTCTTCTTTTCACCCACTTTATCCATCTTCATCTTATAACTATTATAAAGTTCTACTAACGCCTTTTCAACTAGTTTCTTAACTTCTTTGATTTTTTTTCTTTTCTTCCTCACCTTTACCATATATCAAACCTAAACAAAAGTCAAGATATGACATTTTATTTCGTGGATCCAAAACTAAAGCCACATACAACAACATGTTCATATTGGCTAGATTGTCCCAATATTTATCAAATTTTAGTTTCATAGACTTCGTCATTTTTTTCTTACTTTCATCTATACTTGAAGCCATTTTAACTATAGTTGTGTGCATAATACAAACTTCACCAAATAACAAATTGGCGGTAACATACTTAGACCCCGAGATCTTTTTGGTCACGTTAAAAAAGATTCGGAGAAACTCCACAAATAACCTATTAAGAATAGGTATGAAAATTAGTCATCTATCGTTTTAATATAATAAATATAAATATAATATACCTCACATTCTCCCAATCATTTGCATCAGGTGCTCCCAGAACGATCATCATTTTTCCTCTTTCTTGAAGCCTCTTGTTTGTCTCCCATTTGTGAACGAAAATAGGCTCGATAGCTAGAATCCACATCATTAAGCCTAAAAAAAGGAAAAAATAAGATGTTTTTAAATATAAAACAAAAAATGTAGTATTTTTAGAACAAAAATACCTTTCAAATGCATCTTTAAACTTGAGCGTCGTTTCCAACATCAAGAATGTGGAATTCCACCGTGTTTCGACATCAAGACAAGGCTTCCTTTTGCAATCAATTTCAACAAATTTCAAGCTATCTTTGAAACTTTGATATCTAGAGGGAGATGATCTCACATACCTAATGGCATTTCGAATCTTGGATATAGACTTATTTTGTTATTCTAAACCATCTTTAACAACAAGATTGATGATGTGGGCATTACATCTTAAATGCAAGTATTTGCAATCTAAGATGGAATTAGGGCCCTTAAGCAACGTTTTCAAAACCCGAATCGCCCCATCATTTGATGAATCATTCAAGTGAGATGGCAAAATCATGCAAAAAGGTGGAAGCTTTACTCATATAAACCCTAGATCTATCAAATACAACATGAATCCATGCCGAAAATCATATAAGTTCAGATCTTGATGGGGGTAGAAGAGAAGATTCAAGTTGCTACAACATAGTTTGAAGATCACATACCGAAAAGGATGATTCTAATGTGATCCTAAGCAATTAATCCTTGATCTTGGACCTCAAATCTTCAAGGAAAGTGTTTTCTTATGGTTCCAGCCGTTTAGGGTCGTTTAGGGGTGATTTGGGGGGAAATGGGAGGCTATGGGAACATATTGAGCTTAAATAGGGGGTTTTTAGGGTTTTTTCGGGAAAAATCATGCCAAGTGTATCGCTTAGAGATGGTGTTGCTCTAAGCCATACACTTAGAGAACACCCGAACCAAGGTCTTACCGGTTTCACCATTTTCGCTCTAGTTTCTTCGTTATTTGTCGTTTTCGAGTCTCGTTTTTTTTTCACCATTTTTCATTTCCCATCATATAAACCACATTCAAGCCAATAAAATTGAATATAAACATGCTATATATTGAATTATGATCAATAGTCAATCAAACATAACACGTTTTTTGTCAGTTTTGACGTACGCAACGATTTTGGGCAATTCACCAACGATTCACTAATCGATCAAGTGTGTGATGACTCATGACATGATAATTGATTATTAGACTCATAAAAATATTGAATTTGATGTACGATGACCAAATATGAGATTCCCGGTAAACGACGAATCGCGTACCAAAATCGTGTAGAAATCGGAAATTGCTTTATTTTCAATTCAAGACACCCAATTTGATTCCAATTGATCGTAATTAAGTATCCGGCTTTGGAAATCGATTATAATTCATTCAGATTCACTAATTAGGGTATAAACACCCGAAAATTTTTCGGGTTCGCAATAACTTGTAAATCAGTAAATCGCGAAAGTCCAAAACGGGCCAGGTTTCTCAATCGGGTATTTTGCAAATGTTACAACAGATCTGTTGCAAACCATTTTCAAGTTTAGGATCCATTTCAAATCATTTTCTCGTATATATACATTACAAACCTGTAAATTCACAAACATTTTTATTAGCTGTTTTAAGCATGTATTTTTCAGGTAATCAATTAGACATTTATGTTTTCAAATATCATATTTTAAAACGTTTTCATTCCACTTAGCTTCCCTAATTTTATAGAATTCAAATGTAACATTTATGGTTATAACGTTTCCTTTAACATATTTTTTTAAATTCATATAATGTTATTAAAGTCACAATATAGTGAAGTAGTTAAATAGGTTAAAAGTTAGGGTCTTAATGATAATTTAAGTCTACAACATAAACGTGTTGCAAACTCAAGAACAGAATTATGATCTGAATTACAAGTATTCAGATTCATTTGATCTCTGCAAATCCAATATCTTAATCATCATCATCTTCCGTTACAAGTATTCAGATCTCAATTCTCAAATCCACCGCTTCTTTTCCTTCGTTCAATACGTTCTGAATTCCTCTCGATTCCCGGCGAATCCGTCTGCTATAATGTTTCTTCTGAACCTAAAATTGTACCAAAAATCACTCAGATCTCGCCTCTGATGACTGTTACTGATTCCGTCATATAATCTCCTAGCTATATATGAAGCTAGATCCCAATTGTAACCCTAATTCTACACAATCAGTCGTTTAGGTATGTCTTAACTGCTTCCGATAATGATAAATTATCAATTTGCATCAGATAGCCCTAAATCCTTTATTGCGTATCCAAAAGGTGATTTCGATCTAGAATCGAATACCGTTAGAAGATCACGAAAGCCCAAACACTCCTCTTTTCACCCCGTTATAATGATCAAATCGTTTGGAAATCGAGTCATGTACTACTACAAATTGCATCCTATGATGCTTCTATTAATCTCGTTATCATTTGGAATCGTCACTCTGATACTTCTTTCAGTTTATACTAGCCACATTCGTACAATAACTGCTTATAGTAAATCTGAAAGTGATGTAGATAATGCATATCCGTTTCCGAAGCTTCGGAACCTTGTGATGGTTGCTGGTCATTCTATATATACAAGTAGTAGTTGTGAGAGAATTGATAAGGAGGATTCATGGTTTCTTGAATCGTATCAGAAGAATCCGGGGCAGGCTTCTACTTTTGTGGCACATATAAAGGAGGGGATTGAGAGTGCAGCTAGGGATGATGAGGCTTTGTTGTTGTTTAGTGGCGGTGAGACGAGGAAAGATGCCGGGCCGCGAAGTGAGGCTCAAAGTTATTGGATGGTTGCTGAATCAAAAGGATGGTTTGGTGAGTTCTTGTATTTATATATGGAAACTGTTCTGTTTTGTTTTGTTTAGTTTCTTATCTTATGTGACCTGCAGAAGTTGAATTTTGGATTTATAGATGTTTAGGTTTCGGTATGCCTAGAAAGATAATCAAGCTAGTTTAGTGTATGAAGTTTGTATCTTGAATATATTGGCCCGAGTGCATTGCGTACCACGGATGGATCACCTTGTAATGGTTCTGATAATATTTAGGAGAACTTTTTCTTTAGGCCAATCTGATAATCAAGCTAGTTTAGTGTATCTTTAAACTTCATTACGGTCTTCTTATCTTTTTCTATGTTTATTGGATTAACTCCCAATAATATTTAGGAGAACTTTGTCTTCAGATAGTTGTGATTTCAGTTCATGAATTACGAATATTTATATTGATATGAATGACTATAGTGAAGATCATAATGGCCTTATGACAGTTTTAGGTGATCTACCTTGTTGGTTCTTGATAAGGCTAGGAGTATACCCTTACTTTTCTCCCTCAAAACGTTGATTTGGTCCCTAAGTGAAAGCGACTTCGTGTGTTCACTTTATATCTATTAACATTAACAAAATCATGTGTTGTGCTCATAGTAAGGTACCAGTAATTGGTTTTGTCTTCAAAATACACACACAAGTGGCATGAATTAAAAGGTACTTTGGTAGTTTGATGACCCCAACCACAATATTCTAAGTGTGATTGGTAAGGGTAACATTTTTATAGAATCTTATGATGTGGATGATAGGGTATGTTAAACTAAGGATTAAACGATTTCAATCGGGCATAAATAGTAGTCTGAAGAAGAAAGCTTATGTGAAATGATTGTGAAGAAGAAAGCTGCGTTTCCTTTTTTTTTTTTTTTTTTTTTGCAATTACACAGGTCATCGGTAGCCCGTACCAGAATGGGATCGAAACTGGTCCGTACTAGCTTTCTGTGGTCTGGTCTTCAGTTTCTGTTTTCTACAAAATCTGGTTTTCGGCTCGATCTGGTTCAAGACGAGTAAAAACTGATGAAACCCTGAACCGAACCTGCTTTAAGCTTTAAACACTTAAAGATTTTAGCAAGCTTCCTCGTTTGAAATTAGTGACTTTAGGGAAATAAGTTATGAGGCTACTTAGCTGTTTATATCAGTAACATCTTATACATTCCAGTTAGTTGTTTTAGTGTGTTATTGTGGATGCAGGCCACCAAGAGAAGGTGAGACAGAAAGCACTCACAGAAGAACACGCAAGGGACAGCTTTGAGAATCTTCTCTTTAGTGTATGCCGGTTCAGGGAACTTACTGGTTCTTATCCTGAAAATATCACTGTAAGTTTGTTGTATCAGTATAATATAGATAATTAAGAGATGGAAAGACGGGCGTGTTGATGGGTTAAGTAACAGGTCAAACGGGTCAGGTTTGACTGCAAACACCTTTTTCTCCAGTTATTACTTATTAAATAACTAATGCCTAAAATGTGATTATAAGAACAAATTATTAGAGTAATAATGTAAATGTTTGAATGAAAAATGATTTAGGAGGTTGCATGCTTAAGCTACACTTCAGGCATCCTTGACGTTTTAACCCATTCGAACCCGGTCCTTTCTAAGTTAACATCTTTTAAGAAACAATATCCAAGTCGACCCGTTTACAAATAAATGGCTACCTCTATAACATATTCGAATTATCGAATTTATTTTTATTTGGTTTACAACTGAAACATAGGTTGTGGGTTATGATTTCAAGAAAGAACGATTTGTTAATTTGCACCGGTCTGCAATTCGGTTCCCTGAGTCAAGATTTGTGTATTTGGGCACCCCAGCTGCCATATCATCAAGAGAAGCAGCACTAAAAGGGGAGGCATTAGTGAGAACTCAATTCGAACACGATCCTTACTCGTGTCTAGGTGCACTGCACCGCAAGAAGACAGGTCGTGATCCTTTCCACAGATCCATACCTTACCCTAATGGCTGCCCTGAAATTGAAGGCTTGTTTAGATACTGCAGGGCTTCTCTATATGCAGGTTCCCTTCCTTGGGCCTAATAAAATTGATTACACTTTCCTTTTTGTTTCATTATTTCTGAGATTGTTTGGTTTTGAAACCATGTAAAGTTGATAGATTTGATATATTATATTAGATATATGAGTAGACAATCAGGAATATAGTTATTTATTGGAGAAATATACGTGGACTAAAATACCCCTTGAGTTGATCTGAAAGCCATGTGTCAACATACATTTTTGAGGTACATAAGAATATGTTCTTGGAACTGAAAATGTACTATGTATAAGGGCCTTACAGATTCAAAAAATTCCATGAAGTTAAATTGGAATTAGAATCTTTTTCTTCAAAGATTGTGTTTGTTTGACACTAAAGAAGATGAGAATTTGAAAACATTCCACCAACTAAAGATTCATTCTCCACTAGAATCTCAAACTTTTTATGGAATGTTGTATGATTATCAAAATACCTCTTTCTTCCACCTCCAATTACCTGGTTCTTTTTCAATAGAACTAATTTCAATAAAATCATCATCATCACCAAAATTAATCCCAAAGCTAACCATCTCAAAATCCAAATACTCTCAATGAGTACAAAAACATCTTATCATCACCATTCAAAATCGATGATTTCTTTTAAGCAACTCAACTAAGATTTCTTTTAAGCAACTCGGTGTGAAATCTTCATTCTGTTCTTCATCAGTTCATCATTTTGTTTTCCGATCATTACAATTTTCTTACGTTGAAAGAATCAAAATCAAAACCCAGACCGTTGCACGAGTTTCTTTAAGCCCCAAAACAAAACAATTTAGTGTTTTTAATAATCAAAACCCAATTATTTAACTATGCTTTGCAAACAATGCGTGTTTTCTGAAAATGTTATCTAACTTGTTTTCTTCGTGCATCTTTCGGTGAGTTATAAACTTATAATAGACGGATTTTCAATAATAGTTGTAACTACCAATCTATTTACATAAATTTGTATACATTCACTTTTGTTTTGAAACTATATAAAATTTACAAAAGAGATTCATCACACTTCATAACATTGTTAAACACAGTTACCATACCCATTCTTTCATCGTCATTATTCTTTTATTTTTTGATTGAGGTGGAACTTAAAGCGACCAATAAGGTTACTTTGTGACCTTAACGTGTAGAAAACAACCTCTTGTACAAAAGTGTAGGGTAAGGCTGCATACATTATATCACAAAGCGATCTGGTCCCTTTACAGACACCGCACAAAGGGTAAGCTAAGTCAATTGTCGGGTCGCCCTTCACCCTTTACTTTTGGTTTATTCAGGGATTTTCAAATTCCGACCTATAGCATAACTAGATAAATAATTAGCGGCAACTTTTTTATTTTTCACTACAGCCAAGGTCACAATAACCATGTGTAAATTAATTAAAATAAAAATCAAATCAAATCCATAACATAACATAACTAACACAAATTATAGCCATCTCATTACTGGATCAAATGATAATCAAAACCAAACGAACCAGAATTTTTACTAGAAATTTTAGAAAACTAAGACCCATTTAAACTAATCATAAAGTTACAATCTTTTAATGGGAAACAAGCTCAATCTAAGTTCATTGCTATGAGATATATACAATCATTCATGTTTTAAACTGAATAATTAGTTTGCATTACAAACTACACATCAAGATCAGTAGTTAGTAGTACCTATAGTATCAGCTATTCACAGTGCTCCAAAATCTGTCTGATTCTATATTTGTTGTAACTGTCAACATACTTGTACATTGGCTTTGAATAGAAGATGTTAATCATCCTGCAAAACAGAGGAAACTGTCATCATAAGTTGTAGATCAGAGGCGGCAGTTTCGCCCATTTACTAAAAAAAGAAACGGGAAACAAGTGTAAATAATGTTGTTAAAAAAATTACGTTACCTAGTCATATTTGACACACTGATTATTTATAACTAAAAACACATGAAGAAAGAGTGTTTCAAGTCATCCTAGCCAGACCTGTTTAGACCCAAACAAAAATGATCAAATTTGACCCGTTACCCAACCCGATCAAGCCCATTATTCCATCTTGATGTATCATTTCATCAATAATGTTGATATATGGTTACTTATATTGATACGGCATCAGTTTCGATGTCTTACGTAATTGAGAAAAAGGTGTCTTTGACTGTTGTCGTTGTTGTCGCCTGCCATTAGTCAGATTGCTGTCGCTGAAACTGCCTTTTTCCACATCATCGACTTGAGGAAATTCATTGGTCCGGGAATTCAAAGGAACGAGATAACTGTCGTCTTTCGGGCCTCTTCTCCTATCCTCGTGTCGTTTTACATTTTCTGATATCTCATGAAAAGTTCTATTTATCTTTGCCAATCCCCTTTCTACTGGTTCTACAACATGAGAAACTGTGAACTTCATGTCATCTGCAATCTGTATCAAGGATATGATATCAGAACTATTATTAGTAAAAGAGATTAATAGAGGCTAGTAATGGATCAAGAACTGACAATTTCACCACTTCCAAAGACGACATCACGAACACTCTGATGTAACCTGGGACGGTGTGGTCTCTCATTATGTCGAGCAAGATTTAGTCTAGGTGTTTTCTCACAGTCACGAACCTCTTCTGGATCGGGTGGAGCTCCTAATGATGCATAATCAGTCATCACAGATACATCACGTACACATCGTTCTCCACGTTTGTAAGGCACGGCTGGAAAAACATATAGGTGCACCACAGCAGCCACACTCATCTGCATTGCTAACAAGTAACTGACTCAACTTTAGATTATTGCTAATAGACCCTTCAATATTTTTTGAAAATTACACAATAGACCCTAGCCTTTAAGCAATCAAAACGCACCTCGATACAGATAATATAATCTTGTACGCGTGTTTTTAGCTCCTGGGCCAAAGGTCCTTTAAGTGCTCCCATAGAAAAAAGGAAGGCTACACCAACACCTTGCCACCAAGTCAAGAATACGATCGACTTAAAAGTCAAGAACTTAGCCAAAGGTTTGATTGGTGCGAGCTTATCCTTGGTTACTGAATAAAACTGCACAAGGCAATACAAGGCCCAGCTCTGGCTGAAGTTAAGAACAACTGCCAAGTAAGGGTACCTGCAACATGTCACACGAATGTCATTACCAAAATAACTGAGCCTTATACTGGATCAGTTGGGAAAAGCTGGGAAAAGATGGGAAATGAAAACACCAAAATATATTTGCATCCTTAATCCTTGGAGCTGCAGAAAGAGTGAAACAACTTGCACACATGATGTTTTAGCCATTTGGCCTACATGGTACACAATATGGAATTGTTCTAAGGCAGAGCTGTGGTAGTTAGATTAAGGAGGTGTTTAGATGTGTGCTTTGAAAGTGATTATAATTATATAATATTCCATAAGCAGATCACATAATCAACTGTAATAATCATATGTTATGTGGTTGCGAAATCTGATTAAGAATTAATGGAATGACAAAAGGTATCTTACGCATATCCCCATTCGAACTTCCCTTCCCCGTAAACACCAAGAAACTGAAAGAACATTGCTAATGGCGCACAGATCAGCTTCACTATCATCTGGAATCAAGCAATTTTGATCAGATTAAGATATAGATCGATGAGGAAACATATAATTCAAATATATATAACTAGTCCATACATATTGCACAATGCCAATTTTTACAGCCTGGTAAAATTCAGGACCAAGATACCATTCCCTAAGGAAGCAGCTCAGTGGGAAAGGGTGTTCCACGATTCCATAAGTATATGATTCTTCTATAAGTGGTATGCTGTGGCTAATAAGACTATTACTTTCCATGAACTCAATAGTACTATCCTCTCCACCTTCAATCACCATATACTTAATTAAATCATATTGCGTAAAATCCATAAAAGATATTAATTTACAAGAATGCTGAAGAGGATCACACAAATGTGGAGGCGGCAAAACAGGTGAGCTGGGTACCAGCTCAAACCATGTATTTTTGTACAGGTCAGGTTTGGTTGTAATGAAAAACTGTCCAAAAATTCCAACTTTTTTTTATAAAGAACTAGTGTGTCAAATATGATTAAAAACTTCAGATTATTTCAACTACAATCTAATTTACTGAACTAAAAGATTTAAGAGGCTTTATGCATTAAAAACACACTTTCAGAAACTTACAGTTTCATTTTTATTTAATGTATTGGACGTTACCCATTTGACCAGTTAAAGTCAAAGATAGAACGTAAGCCAAATCAATGCATTCGTATGTAACTGAACATATGCATTTGGAATGGAAGAATGGTAAGACAGGGACCACATACTCATAGGAGAGCATAACATATAACAGCCCTCAAAGGGACGTCCTGGTGAGGTGCAAGCCCTACAACCAAAAAGTTGGGGGTTCAAATCTTGCAAGGGGCAGGTGTGGTGAAATTTATCCTAAAAATCTAGGAATTGCTGTAAAAACCCATATAACATAAGAGGCCAAATGTTGAGTGTTTTTGTTCAAATGTGACATGATGAACTGTTGAAGGGTTCAGATTGATAATGCTGAGTGTTTTCTGTATAAATGTGACATGAACTGTTTTAAGGGTTTAGATTGATAAATTTCTAAGTTGGGGCGAACCTCGGAGTAACAGTAAGGTTGCTGCCATGTGACTTGGAGTTCACAGTTCCAAGTCCTAGAAACACCCTCTTGCATAAATGCAGGGTAAAGATGCGTACATCAGGCCCAAGTGGCCAAACACCCGTCGGACACTGGGACCCATGCAAGCAGAAGCCTCGTACACCGGGTTTGCCTTTATTGATGATTTCTAGATATTTAGCCGCTAAACCTATTTAGTTACTTTATTACCATACATAAAAAGAAAGATTGAATGACCAACTAAGTGGATTTGGGAACAAATACAATTTGTGTAATAAAATATATTAAAATGGGGTAAACTCCTCAGACGCACTAGATTTAGTTTAACATATTTATATATAATAGACATGCTTCATTGGGAACTTCATATCTAAAACACTAATGATGTAGCTTTCACTTTTCCTATTCTTTTTTAATCCTAAACAGAAGCTAAAACATTGCCATGTGTCATATTCAGAACACTGACAACCTGATAAGGATCTTTCAGAAACATACCTAAGCAGGCTATAAGATACCTCCCAAAGCAATATAAGGCAAAAGCTTCATACCAGTCCCTGATTATTTCATAGTTAAATGCAGCATCGGCATCCAATAGTGACAAAAACTGTACAATTTGGAGAAGTGAAAATTAGTCATGATCATTGCATATGATTGGATAAATACAAAATAAGTAAAAGTGCTCATATTTATTTTTCATATTACTGAATAGCAGAAGGCAACTTTCAGAAAGATAATGACCGGTCCCATCTATTTCTTTGTTATGTTACATTAAATATCACAACCAGGTTTTAGTTTTACAAATTTAATGTTTACTCATAACTTCTGTAAATTAACAAACAGCAATACCACTAAACAACGATATATGAACTTCATTATTACATGAAGACTGCAAAGAAAACAGACAATAAAGCATGAGATCTCCTTACCGATTCCACTGAATAAACAGGAACCATCAGAACAAGCCCAATTAAGAACTTCTGTTCCTGAAAAACAAATTAATTCACTGCCATCAGCTACAGAAAGATAGATCTTTGATAACTTGCATGATAAACATTGTTACCGGATGTAAATGATTGCAAGGGATCATCATTTTAGGAAAACAAAAATTACGGATGTAAAAGAGAAATTCAAATCTTGTAAGGTTATATTCAGTATCAAACCTCGGGTTGATTGTAAGCAGCTAAATGCTCAAAGATAAGATAGGTGGAAAGAAAAAGAGCAACAAGTACACAAAAGCTTGCGCTGAATATTGTCCAGGTGAAAAGATACGACTGTTCAGCACCAAGCTTGCTTGACAAAATTGACCACGGTCCACTCGAGGACTCTACCAACGTGAGAATAATAGAAAGAAAAAGAAATGCTACTCTCCATCTAACCAGAACCATTTGTGTGAGCACTATATCAATGAAGCATTAACACACATAGTAGATCAGCTATTTATTAGGTAAAAAATATAGCACATCAAATTGAAAACTAGCAGGTCCACTTCATGTTTTAGTGACTTCCATTAATCTCTGCAAACCAATAAGTCTCTGCTGGAATGTGAAGATAGGCTGCCTAAAATAAGCCTGCAAAGATTTCACATTATTAAAACAGTGATGATAAAATATGAAAATGTGCAACACTTCGTCAATTCTTAAAACACGACATAAATTTATCAAAGTTTTCTTATGAAGATTTATTGTCTTGTAACATATAAGAGCCAGGCAAGGGGAAATAGTCATACATCATCAAATATGACACAAACTTATGAAGATTTAACAAATTAACGGCTAGTCTGAGAGAAGATGATCAATTTGATTCAAAACAATCTTTTTTCACGTCAAATACGATAATCATTCTACACGAAGAAGATGAATAAATCCTTTGCCATATACAATCATACATACGGTTGATTTTCAGTTTCACCGACACTATCAATCATCAAAAATGACATAATTTATCAATTTTTTCTTATGAAGATTTATAACCTTGTAACATATAACAGCCAGGGAAGGGGAGATAGTTATATATCATCAAATATGACACAACCTTATCAGAGTTTTCTTATGAAGATTTAACAAAATTAACGGCTAGTTTGAGAGAAGATTGTCAATTTGATTCAAAACAATCCTGTTTTCCGTCAAATACGATAATCATTCTACACGAAGAAGATGAATAAATCCTTCGCCATATACAATCATACATACGGTTGATTTTCAATTCCACCAACACTACGATCAATCATCAAACAACGTCGAACAAAAACGCTTGACTGAAAATACGCATTCATAACCTAAATTTACACGAACTGCATTACGAAATAGAATCCTACAGATTTACGAATTTACTTACAGAAATCACGTCACAACTCCCGATAAACAGAACGGCTCCGCAACGTATTATTCGACTGAGGTTTCATGAATCAGACGATGATAGTTTCGCAGTAAACCGAGAGGAATCTCGCCGGAAAATTTGTGAAATCTTTTTGACGTAATTTTTGCAGAGCTCGAGATACGATTTGTGCCTTGGCAGTTGGGAAAGAGAGAGAGAGAGAGAGAAAGGGGGGGGTCGGTGGGGCTTTGCGAAATCTTACGGGGATTGTGGGGTGGATAGAGTCACAGCGCTCGCTCGGTTTCTTACGTGACTATGCCATTGAGCGATTTTTAATAAGTTGATGACGTGGAGATGTATGTGTATTTGGAGAGTTATTATTCGTCTGTTGGATCTTGTGGGCGCTGTGACCGTATTTCTCAAGTGCCATCGATGATCTGCATTTAGTGGATAAAAACATTTTCTTAACAGTTGTTTTTCTACGCCATAGATGTTAATTTTTATTTTTTTTACTAAATTAGAGTATACGTTCCTTACGTTTTTATGAATGTAGATTTTTTATATGACAGGATAACAGGCAGTGACGGATTTATAAATTTATATAGGGGGGGTAAAAGATAAGTGACGGATTTATAAATTTATATAAGCGGGGGTAAAAGATAGGTTCGGTAGCCCGATGGAGAAGAAGGTGAAAACATTAGTAACTATGGCCACGGTAACGATAGAGAACGGATTTTGGACTACAAGCTAAAGAAATAGTGACCTAACTTTTCATAAAGTCCAATGGATAATTTTAGGTGACTATGCTATGTTCTATGTATCTATGTTAATTGGGAGAGGTTACTGTGAGAATTTTAGTTTGGATAAGAAGCAATTATAGCTATTAGATTTTTAATTAAATGAAAATCTATGGCCTAAAATTTTCCTTTGTAGAAATAGAAAGCAAAAATAAAGAAAACAATAGATGGATGAACATTTTTGACTTTTTATCAAATCCCAATCCCCCCCCCCCCCCATTTTTTAAACCTTCATAACTCTTACATACGACATTTTTTTTTAAATTACACGATAAAAAATGTGCGTTTTTTATTTTTAAAACGCGTACAGTGTTGTTATATATAAAATTAAAAAATAATTTACTCTTTTGATTGTGTCAAAATTTTCAGATCATTGTGTCATATGATGTCAAAAACCGAAAGAAAATTAATTTTATACATAACAACACTATATATACTTTCTTTTGACACAATGACACAATGATCTGAACATTTTAACACAATGACACAATGATCTAAACATTGTGTCAAAAATTGAAAGAGTAATTTTTTTTTTGTTTTTTATATAGCAACACTATACGCGTTTTAAAGATAAAAAAATGCTCGTTTTTATGGTGTAATTTTTTTAAAAAAATAATATCGTATGTGAAAATTATGAATGTTTAAAAAAATAGGGGAAGTGGGTAAAAAGTCAATAAAGATGGCTAAGACTAAAATACTCATCCTTTCTTTTTTATTAGATCAAGATCTAATGGTTGAAAATCTTTCTTATACTTCTTCCTCAAACCAAACTTCTCATTTGAACATCACCCCTGTTCACAAATAAATGCATGATGTAAATCACAATTATGTTTCTAATTTGAGTCTTCGATAACATGAATATATTTCTTGCTGTCTTGCTATCGAATAAAATAATAATAAATTGTAAAGATTATGCTAAGTGTAGTCGCCAAGCTCCACCATGGGGCATTATATGTCATGTGGTGATAACATGGCAAAGGGGGGTTATAGCATTTCAAATTTGTAACCATAAAGCCCCACTAATAATTACTTCATTTTTTTTAGTCTATCTAATAAAATAAAATAAATTATAAAACCATAAAACTTCAATCAAATAAAAAAAACATAGTAGTGAAACAAATAACATGACATAAAAAAAACCAACACATAACATAAAAAAAAAAAAAAAAACCTACTCGACACTATAAGTCTTCTTGATGTCCTCCCTAAGTTGTATTGCTATCGAACACGCCGGTTCGTCTTCCGGGAGTGGTTGTCGAAGCTCGTATAAGTCTTGGTGCATTATACGTCGTTTGACCAACCCCGTTTGTTCTCTACGCAAACTCACCAACGTTTGAAGCGTTTCATTCATCTCCTCTTGAAGTTTGTTGATATTTGGGACGTTGGTGGCGGTGGAACGGCTTGACGACGACGAAGCCTTTTGAGCCTTCGTGAAATCTCGACTAGGTGGTCGAGGAGGCTCGACGTGCACAAACTCAACTTGTTCATTTAAATCAAAGGCACGAGCGTCCGAACTCTCCCCATCCGTTTCGTGAGTTGATTCGGTCCTAGATTTTTTCGAGCGACGCTTTATTTTATTCTTCAAATCAACTTGAGAAAGCCACTTCGGTGTATTTTTTAACACGTTCCAAACCGCGATGTAGTTAAACACGGGACAACCGATTCCGTATTCGATTAGCGCACTCGATTGGACATCTTCGTTGTTTTGACCGCTTTGCCAACCCGAAACCATACGGTTGTAAATGGTAAAGAAGATCTTGCATTTTTTGTTGATATCAGTCCATTTACCTGATATGGAGTCGGGTGCGCGATATGGCTCGTTTGCCTTCATCAACTCGTAGAACTTCTTTCTCGTCTCTCGCCAAAACGTCGTCAAGTATTGATCGTTAGCTTCATATTAAAAATATATACGACATCAACATTTAACAAAATAATAATAATATATATACATAGAAAATATATTTAAATAACTTTAAATATTTACCAATGATCGGGTTTTCCGAGCAATCGAGCCAAGCTCGAGCTAGCGCCACCTCCTCCTCCTCCGTCCACGGTTGCACTTGTTTCTTCTCCCTCGGTTCGTCGGGTGCCTTCTTTTTGTGTGACCGTTTCTTCCTACCCACATTTTTCTTCGGTTGTGTCTCGGGTACGACATCATCATCAAGAGGTATGGCGTCGTCTTCGGGAGATGGTGTCGGTCGAGATGAGGGCGATGGTGATGGTCGAGACGATTGAGAAGCCTGAAACGGATTGTTTTGTTAAAACGTTTGTTGTTGAAATGAATTTTGTTGTTGAAATGCTTGAAACGGAGAAAAAGAATGTTGAGCAAAGGGATTAAACCCCATGCCTTGCGGGAAGTTTTGTTGAAACGGTTGAACGGTGGTTGGTTGAATTGTTGTTGCGTTGTCGGTGATCCTAAACTCGCCATGTACGCGAACAACCCGTCATCGTCGGGGTTACCGTTCGTACGACGGGGAGGTTGGAAATGCGAGTTTGATGATGAACCTCGACCTTGCATTTTTTTTATAAAAAATAATTGAAGAAGTATAGAAGAAGATGAGAGTGAGATAGAAGAAGTGGTGTAAAAAAAGTGTGGGGTACCACTCTTTTTATAGCTTTAAAATAAAAGTTAAAAAAAAATTAAATGGCCAACGGATCTTTTAACGGCTAGTTTGAAAAAGTCAAGGGGGGAAGAGGGCGCCATGCCCGTCACTCTCACGGACGAAAAATTGCAACATAACGCCCCGGGGGTGCCCAGGGGCGCTATAAGGGGCGCGATGGTGGTGTATTTGAGACTATAACGCTCGATTACACACAACCTTATAATATAAAGATTTGTTGCTACTTTGTCGAACCCATTTTGACCCGTTACACAATCCAACCTTCGTTAACTAAATTCAGGTTTGTTTTCTCCACATCAGACTTTATTGGTTTTCTTTCAAATCTAACTTCATTGGTATTCATTTTATATTTGGGTTCCAGATTTGAATTTTATATTTTGCTTCCCCATTTATATTTTTCTAACGTTTGGTCCACAAGTGATTTCAAAGTTCAAAAGTTCAACGTTCCATGTAAATTGGCCATTTGGGTTAGAAATCGACAAATTATAGAAACTTTAAAACGATGCTCTAATCAGCTTGTTCTTTTTGATAAATTTTCGTGCAGGTTATGAAGCTCAAAACTGATGTATTATCTCAATTTATTTTCATCATCTGAATCAATTTTTATTCTAGAATTAAGCTTGATGTTGATTTGTTAGTAAACAATTTACAATATATGGCTTTTGTTTCTATGTATTGGTAGTAGTTTATTACCACACGAGCAGACGAAATGACTATGCTTATATAGGTATTGTTTTAGTTTTATAAATGAATGTGACTATCTAATCTTTATGCGTACCGATGCTTCCGTATACAAACCGAAGAAATAAAACGTCATCTAGCGGTAACGCGCGTTAGTTTATCTAGTATATAACAAACAAAGACTTAGAATAAAATTAAAACTTAAATTTGAAAACAAAACAAATAAAGAAAATATTTGTGATGAGGAGTAACTAAACACAAAAAATTTGTGACACTAGATAATTGTTGATTTTAAAAAAGAAAAAAAGAGAAAAAAAGTTGTTGGATTTAAAAAGGGAATGAAAGAAAATAGTTGAATATTTAAAAAGTAAGATGTATGCATCAATGACCATTACAACTGCAATCAATCTTCAGCACTTACCCACCCTTCCCTTCTTATACTTTGTTTTCTTCTCACTCTCTCTGCACTATTCTAATTTAATAAATTAATACACCCCCAAAACAAACATATCAACCAAAAACACAGCATGTATGGATGTATACCAACCAACATTCAACATTACAGAATCAAAAACATTAGTTAGTACGTATCGAACATCAAACAAACGTCTATGAGAATGAATATTATTATTAGGCAAGAGCTTCGGTTTCATCAGGAACAACAGCATTGTTAGCAGCAATGTCCTCGTCGTCTGATTTCAATTGAGACGAAACATCATCTATAGCAGAGTTTAGCTCTGCTATCTTCTGCGCCAATTTCTGACGGGTTTTCTGCAATCAACAAACAAACACAGCACCTAAATAAATAATTGTATGTATATAAATAACCATGGCCTTGTAGCCAGCTGCCAGCCTAGTGGTATTGTGATTGACCGTCCACAAAAGTGGTGAGGGTTCAAATCCTTACAAGTGGAAGGTTGGTGTTATATGGTGGAAAAATTTGATGTTCAAAAAAATAAAATCGCAGTTTCGTAATTTTATGTGGTTTTAGAACCACCGGCAACTCTCTCTATTCATCTCATCACTTATGGACGGACACCTAAACATGCATCTAGTTTCGTATACCCAATCAATTAAAAAAAAAAAAAAAACCTTTGATGAAAAAAAAATTATCCAAAAGGCAAAAAATTTCCTATGCTGCAACATAAAAAATTAATCCAACAGGCAAACTGTTTGGAAAACAACTGACATGCCTATAAGTAGTTTCAATAGCTGGTTGACCTTCCTTAATGCAAACAGTTGGGTGGCATCCTTATACATTATCCCAAAGTAAAATATGTTTTGACTAATGTATTTACCACTATACTAAAATTATTAATTTGTAGCTCGTGTTAACATATATATGGTATCTAAACCTTTGATAAGTTTTCCACAAGATCCAATAACTTAATAAAGCACATCCTCCCTCCATATGTACCATGTGAAGTTTAGGTCTCTCAGCTGATGAGAGTGAAGTGGAGATAGCACCTAGACGAACTAAATGTGACCCAATTCTTCATCAAGAACCAAGTGGCCTGGCTAATCTACCTAAACGAACCCTTTATTTAAGTAGAATAGTATGAATTCATAATTTTTTTGGCTAAAATATCACAAATTTATTGAATTGGCCCAAATCAATAAATCCTTTTTTCTTTTGTAAAATGACAAACCTGTATGTAAATAACATATTTAAAAATAATGCAAAAGAAAGAATCCTGCAAGTCTGTAACTTTAATCAGAAATGTGTACCTCCAAAGCTTTTTCTTCATCATAAATGAAATTGGGAAGCTTGTTAAGCAGCTCTTTTTTGTCAGTTCCAGCTAGTGCCTTGCTTATCTGTTAAAAATTTAAACATCACATATAATGTGGCATTGGCAATGATTGAGTACAAAACTGACAATTTGAAGCAAAAACGAATTGTGATAGGAACTAAAGATTGCCATTTGTTATATCAAACAGAAATAGAATGCAAGTATCAAATACGAACTGTCTTGCTAAATTTACAAATCAAACCTTAGGGGCGTATATGAAACCAAGTGTGCCAACAAGCAACCCTCCTAAAACAAAGCCACCAATGTATGCACTCCCATTACTTGATCTTCCATCATCACTGAATATAGAGAAAAAAAAGAATTAATAGTTTTTATAAGGTGCTTATGAACAGAAAAATGAGATGACGAATGGGGTCAATTAGCAAATTGAATTCTTCCAAATTTCCAATAGTGATATGTTTTTTAAATAAAGTGATTTAGAAGTTTTATGCGTTCACAATACAATTCGTGTGACTTTCAATTCGTTTTACCAGTTTCTATTTAAAGTAGTTATTGGTTATTTTACCTGTTAGAGAGAAAACATAACAGAGTTGACCAATTCATGAGTAAATGGGTTGAAAATGAAATCAGCACCTTGCCCAATAACTACTAGTATTTAACTTGATAAAGCATAGAACTTGCATATAAATTCACCTGTATCCTGCTTTGACAGAGAATGTCCTGTTGGATGTGACCAAATGCACATCACCTATGCACCTTTGCCCAAACGCTAACTTGGTGAAACCCTGGTCGTGTTTCTTTATAGAGGAACCTATCACAATTTCAAATCACCAAAATTAAATCCTTTTGTAAAATTTCCAACATTCATTATAACTGTTTAGTTATTAAACACGATAGGCAATAATGGGCAGGTTAGGGACGGGTCAAAACACGAAAATGTGTATGGGCCGTTTGAGTTGACCTGGAACACTTTTTGCCTGATTTTTTTTATAACTAATTAGTGTGCCAAATTTGATTAGAAACTGTATTCTTCAATAATAATAATAATCTTACTCTCTAATAAAAAAATGATTAAAAGTTTTATGTACTAAATATATTCAACAAACCCATTTAAAATGTTTCTTTGTTAGATTTTACCCATTAGTAATACAACATACCCCAAATTAAATGGGTCAAACTTGCCACCTCTACGGAAGTTCAGTAATAATGCTAATCAGATGAACAGGAACAAGGGCTTAGAAAATATTGATAATGCAGAAAGAGGAAAGCATCTAGAGAGGTCAAGATGAAACTTTTATTCACCTACTTAATGGAAACTTTCAAACTAGTTTTAGTATGTATATTGTGTATAAAGTATCATCAAAGTGAATCAAGTTCAATACCCTTTTCAGAACTAACCTATAGATCTCTTTTCAGTTCATAGTGTCATGCCTATTCCACAATTTAAGTAATCTTTCACCGGATGTATTTCATTCATCATTTATTCAATTTTCAATCAATACAAAATATAGATTGAAATTCTCAAAGTTACAAGAAAGAAAAAGTGTCAAGTGATTTCAAATTTGGTCGCCAAAGTCCAAAATCATCAGGAAAAAACTTGAACTTCCAATAAGATACATTCTTGATCTTAATTGAGTTCTAAATAAAGTCAAACAATGGCAACCAACATGGTTTATAGCTTCATATTACCCCGAAATGGAACTTTCTTGCAAAGTTCAATCCTTTTCTTGAAGACCAAATTACAAATTAGAACAAAGTTATTTTTCATTCTTTACAATTAGCTTTCAGAAAAATAAGCAAGATTCTTATATAAAGCATCAAAATGAAACCATCTATACAAAATCATTTACAATAAACAGAAAAAGTCCCTCTTATAGGCATAGTCACTCAATAAACAGATCATATTACCCCGAAATGGAACTTTCTTGCAAAGTTCAATCCTTTTCTTGAAGACCAAATTACAAATTAGAACAAAGTTATATTTCATTCTTTACAATTAGCTTTCAGAAAAATAAGCAAGATTCTTATAGGAAGCATCAAAATGAAACCATCTATACAAAATCATTTACAATAAACAGAAAAAGTCCCTCCTTATAGGCATAGTCACTCAATAAACAGATCATTTTGGCTCTAAAAGTTGAGAAAATCGGAATCAAAATCTCATTTAACAGACATCTCAAAATAGAACTATTGCAACTTCAAATTCACACAATCATGATTCAGATTGCAAACAACGCCCCATATAAACCCTTATTATATGCAAATTTAGCAGCAAATCGCAATACATAATGGAAATATTAGGTTTTATACAGATAAGAAATGCACGGATCGGGATATGATACAAAGAAAATCCGACAAGAAGGTATTGAAACTTAGTTGAAAAACAATGATCGAATCCAAAGGTGATGAAAATACCAGACGATGGTTGGGCGTTGGGTAGAAGAACCGACGAATTCGATAATGCAGACATGGGTTGAAAGAAAATTAGCGAGAGAGATGTTTTAGGGTATGAGTTTGGGGAAATTTCGATTTGAAGGAAGAGTTTAGTAATGTGGTCGATGAAATCGATGAACACTCAGAGTTTGGTAATGTGGTCGATGAAATCAATGAACACTCCCAATTCCCAAACAATCAAGACATTTTGTAAGGTGCCATCCGGCCCAAAAATCAAAATGGGTTGGTATGAAGTAAAATAAAAAGTAAAAAATTAGAGTAAATTACGAGATTCGTTCGTGTGTGGTTTGTACGTTTTTTATATTTCGTTTCTAAGATTCGTTTATTATGGCTATGGTCTAAAATTTTTCCAATTTGTTACGGCTATGGTCCCTGACCCTAACGTCTGTTAAAAAAATATGTTAACTTTTTTGAAATGACGATTCTACCCCCATGACATATGAATGTCGAGCATGTTGGACTCGACCGGATGGTTGAAGGCATCTATATTTGAAAACGCTATCACACCTGAATTTGTCCCTTTAGTGTCGGATTCCAATCCATTTGTGAACCCTCTTAAAGCATATTATGAATATTAGTCCTGGAGGGACACTGTTTCACTCGTGTATTTCAATGACAAATCTTCATTAACTACGAACACTCCCGACGAAACCTTTGGCTGGTAATAATCCATCTTGAATCATAATTCTACCTTCACGACCGACCATATTAATTACTGGAACTTTACGATCGTGAGACAATTTGGAAATACATTCACCGGGTGAATACCCAAACAACATTGGATAAACGAACTATATAAATCATACATCGCGGGCACTGGAACATATTCCTTGGCTGAAAACTCTTGTGAAGTTCCTTCTGAAGATTCATACTCCTTGATTTTCTCGTGCGAACCAAAACTTGTTGCCAACAACATCATCACAACTGTATAAACAGCTTACTTCACCGCAAGCATATTTCTCTCTAATGGGGGTAATGTTAGTGAAAAGTCTTCCTGGTTTCAGACTAATGACTTCTAGTTTTAACGCAACCACTATTCCGATTGACCTTCTGAACTTGTACTATTGATTTTTGTCTGCATGATTCGCACCGTTTATGACTTAGCAACATACAATTTCTGATTATCGCGTTTTTGTAATCCTTTATGTCTTGGATAAGCTTTCAAGTTTTGCACCGGAAGGTGTTACACTCCTGATTAGTATTTCGACTGGACAATATCATTAATAATGAGACTACCTTGTGCCTCTATCGTTGTAACAATATAGAGTCTTTCATGAAACTTTATTTACGCCCATCGAGCATGAATTTCTTGGTATCTATAGCTAATCGTACCATCGACCTTGTATTTCTCCTTCTTGCCCATTGAGTACACCAAGTTATCCATACATTTTGTATATTTGTTAACGCTCCTACCATAAGAACTATCGATAAAGTTTTGGTACACGGATCCTCACCCTCCTTTTCATGAAACTTTCATTGATGAACCCGAACTTGAACTTAAAACTGAATGGCCTGCTTAAAATTTTGAAGCGTCTTGAAACACAAATCGTTATGACATTCGCATTACGCGTGCCAAACTCTCGATGATCTTCATTAGAATGACAAACCCTACGCATCTTATTGGTCTTGTGAATGGAATCACGTACACCTTTTGTTTGCACAACATATTGAGATTTTAATCTCTCTTCCCCTTTACATTCAAGCGTACAGGATAAACTTAACATACACTATTTCGGTTAAAAATACCAATATGGTTTGACCGATAGCTAGTAATGGTAGGTAGCTGGTACGTCTTCAACGTGCTGGTAGTGTGGTGTGTTAGCTGCGATACACCCTATATATAAGCATCAGTGGGATGTTGAATGTGGGACCAGTACGGGACCAAGGATTGACTTTAGAGTCATACAAAAGAACCTCATCTTGAGAAACTCCATCTAACGCGACTATGTCCTCGACAAAACTGTTTAATGCTACTTTCTCTGAGATTACAGATACCTCTTACGTATTTCAACCAAGAAAGACAGACCCGAAATATTAAACTCCATGCTTTCGGTTGTCCGGGTCTAGAAGAAAAACTCCCCTAAAGCAAACTTCCTACCTCAATTCAGATTTGAATTCAGACTCAGATGAACATCAACGTTTTAAAATTCAGAGATTTTCCCTTATGAATGATAATCCACCTGATTGAATGATCAATTTCAGCTACTAGAAGCATGCGTTAAGAAGTAGGTTGACCCCCCCCCCCCCAAAGGGAAAACTACTTCTGAATCGACTGTCCCTTTTTTATAAACCTTCTGGCTATCACTAAAGAGATCCCCCCCCCCCCCCCCTTTTATTGTATAACACATGATTTTAACCTCTCGAGTCGTGGTAAACCTAAACCCTAACAAAATTCATATGTACAGTTATCCAAAGCCAAAACCACTTTTGAATACCCTAATGTTCTGTGTTTAGAAGACACACGTTTATTTCATGCTCACGTCGTACAAAATTTTCAAACCCTATTTAAACCAATATTCTGGAAAGAACGGTTCGTATCGCATGAAGTGCGAGAACACCAAGTAGATTGGGCACACTTGTGAACTTAGGCAATGAAGACCTCTCTTGACGAGATGTTTACTCTATGGAACTTTATAACCGTTGACACGTTCATCTCGATATATTGATGTGAATTTCTTGCCAAATCGTGTAAAGCAGGTTAGATAATTCTCTATGAACTCTATGCTATCTACTACCTCATTTACACCCTCCATATTGTATCTCAACTGGTGCCCTTCTAACTCACAAGTCATACTTTGGAATGTATAATTGCGACTACCATACACTGCTACCTCAACACTTACTTGAATTCATGAACTGAACCATTGGCGCTCTTTGCCTTAAATTTCTATCCTCATACTTGATTCCATGCATATTTATGCGGGGCACCGTCGATTATAGGTGCCTCATAGTTTATGCTTTTTTTTTAATTGAACTTTTGCTCTTATTTTTGGACCCTTACCAAGGGTAAAATGTATGATGATATGTTATATGATTTTGAACCCCAGTTTGAATTTGAACCTAATTGTTTACATTATTACCTGAAGAATTCTTAGTAGAATTTAATAAAAAAAAATTAGAAACAAACTTCTACGTGTTATTTTTCAAAGGCAATGGTAACACTCGATTTGAAACTAGTTGGACCTCGGTTCTGCTGTGACAAAATTAGTACGCTGCTAGCTATGTTTTAGTATGTAAGAAACTATTAAACCATTTTAACCATGATAAATAGTTTGTTGCTTTTGACCTTCTCATGAGGAATGTTTACAAAATATATGTGTTATACATGCGAAATTTGAGAATTTAATCATATGTTTAGGGTATAGAAACTGATTAATTATTGAAGTGCTGATTTAAACATAAGTTACGTAGAATTGTAGGATTAGTTATGTGTATGAAACGTGTTAGGAACCAGAAAAGGACATGTTTTGAATGTATTAACTTGATTGAGCATGAAAACCATACACCATACAAGGTCCTAAGTCTCCTACATCGGTGGGAATGACAAGACTGTGTGAAGTTGCCCCGTCAACTTTACACCGTATGGGTTGTGTTGGTTAGTTTATGAAGTTATATGCTAGATATATGCCATGTTAGGGTCGTCTGCTAGTATATAAGGTGTTGGGACAATTGTATGCGTTGTGTGGTAAAACCTTCATGATAGATTGCATGCTAGTATGCATTAACCATATCAACAATTAAATGAAGCATTCATAGAGACTCAAATGCTATTTGAATTGTTATTGCATGAAATGCGAATTTCAATGTTATTATGTATCATGTGAACTTAATTGGTCATAACTCCATAAAGTACTAAATCAACCGATGGGTCCTCAGGTTAACTTGATCAGTCTTGTGTAATTTTATGTTATTTGCTGATTGGTGGGCAAATTTAGATGTTTATGTTTTTGTTAGACAATGGGTCTATTAAACAAACACTGATTGAATTGATGCGCACATAATTTTCTCATACTCAAATTCCCTTATCTCCGATTCACCTGGGTTATTAGTGAACGTGAATGCCTTAAGCGAAAACGAGACACGAAATGAGAATCTCACTTCTAGCATGGGACACAATAGTTGGAGGCTACTTGGACATAGTATGGTCCCTTCTTCACATTGGAATTTTATTTCAGATACTTATGTTATCATGTCATTCTGTTTGACCTTGACACTCGACACGATTTCCGTAATATGATTGTTCGAACTTTCATGTAGAAACGCTAGATGAAAGAAACCACTTTCTATGCTTTTGATTTGAATTCCTTTCGAAACCTTTAAACATTTGACATCTCCGAAAGCGTTGTATACATTCCTGGACATAACGTCCATCACTACTCTTGGAGTAGAGAACTCAGATTCTTTCGATAAGTTACTGTTCAGATTGATTCTTCTAACAATTGACACTGATTCAAATTTCTGGATGAAATTTCCTCAACAAGGGGATGATGTGACGACCGAGAAAATGTTTCTTTCCTTTTTACCAGCTCGCTAGCCACATCGTGTAATTTTCGGTACGAAAATTCTTTAACAAGGGGATACTGTGACAACCCGTCTCTTTCAGGTCTTTTTCCTAACTTAACTGAACTCAAACTGTTATAAATATGGTTTGAGCATGTATGTGTTGACTGCGTTGACTTTAGTAGATTAGGGTTTGTATAACCATCACTATACGAGCATGCACTTAACTCTATACGTTTGATATTCTATGATTTTATGTAAATCATATGTTGTGATTCTATGTGAACGTTCTATCATTTCATGTGATGAGTTAAGTTATGATTTTATGTGATATATGTATCTATATTCACACAAATTATTCTTTGACTTTATGTGACAACGTATCACGAAATTATACGTATTGTTTTATGATTTTAT
>JBCNJP010006841.1:0-12440 GCA_039602395.1 Deinandra increscens subsp. villosa | reverse complement strand
TAAAGACCGCCTTTCTAAACGGAGATTTAGAAGAGGAAATTTACATGGAACAACCCGAGGGTTTTGTGGCAAAAGGGCAAGAAAAGAAAGTGTAGAAACTTGTGAAGTCATTGTATGGATTGAAGCAAACCCCTAAACAATGGCATCAAAAGTTTGATTCTGTCATGAGAGAAAAGGGATTCAGGATCAATGAATGCGACAAGTGTGTCTACATGAAAGAGACACCAAATGGATATGTCATCTTATGTCTCTACGTTGATGATATGCTCATCATAGGTAGTAATGATAAGATGATCACATCCACGAAGGATATGTTGAAAGCAAGGTTCGACATGAAAGACATGGGTTTGGCGGATGTGATTCTTGGGATAAAGATCACCAGGTCCAAAGAGGGTCTCATACTTCACCAAACTCATTATGTGGAAAAAGATTCTTGAGAAGTTTAACCCGGGTGACTCAAGTATAGCTAGAACACCTATTGACACGAGTCAACACCTCTCGAAAAACAAGGGTCAAGGAGTTTCGCAATTGGAGTACTCAAGAATCATTGGTAGTCTAATGTATCTGATGAGTTGTACAAGACCTGATATAGCATATGCTGTAAGCAGGTTAAGTAGATATACTAGTAATCCAAGTGCTGAACATTGGAAAAGTATAACAAGATTACTAAGATATTTGAGGTACACTCGTGAATACGGACTACATTACTCAAGACACCCAGCAGTAATTGAAGGATACACCGATGCGACCTGGATCTCTGATATAAAGGATTCAAGAGCAACTAGTGGATACGTGTTTACACTACGAGGTGCAGCTGTGTCTTGGAAATCGTCCAAGCAAACGGTTATAGCCAGATCAACGATGGAGTCTGAGTTTATTGCTTTGGACAAAGGTGGAGAAGAAGCTGAGTGGTTACGTCAATTTACCAAGGACATACCCAGGTGGCCCAATCTGGTAATGGCCATTATTATACATTGTGATAGCTAATCAGCAATTGGTAGCGCTCATAGCGCATTATATAATGGGAAGTCTCGACACATTCAACATAGGCGTAACACTATACGACAACTGCTCTCAACGGGGATTATCACAATTGACTATGTAAGGTCAGCTGATAATATAGTGGATCCGCTTACTAAAGGCTTAAGCAGAGAGGAAGTATATAAGTTATCAAGAGGAATGGGATTGAAGCCCGTGAATGTATAATTCATACGAAGGAAACCTAACCTATGTGACTGGAGATCCCAAGATCTAGGTTCAATAAGGACAACCTACTTGTATGAATTGAGGAGGTCACTGTGGGGGAAGTCATGATATGACCACACCCAAAACTAAAAGGAAGTTTCCAAAGTTCCAAACCCGTTCCTTTATTAAACAGTGATAGTGAGGATAAGCTTCCAGCTTTTAATGATTCGAGGAATCACCTATGTGAGAGAGAAGTGGGGTCGCTTCGAAGAGAAATATGGGGGCTAATTTCTTAAGACTCTCGCAGAACCAGGCAAGTGTTCAGGACCATAATGGACACGATTATGAGGAGTTGATACTGTCAGGAAGAGTCATGTGTAAAGTGTATTGTCGCCTACACAAACGGCAGCTCAGTTCAAAGACATCGCCGTCTACTGACAGCCAGGAGGCTAAGTACATTTTACAAGGGAAGGTTCAAAGGGGACACCTACCTATCCTACGCAAGACTCAACTGTTGAGATTTCAGAATGATCGAGTACATTGCTCCATCGATCTCCATTCATGTGGGGGATTGTTGGAAAAATATAGGAAATATGTGATTTTTCCTAACTTTGGACCTAATTATCTATATGTAGATATAATAATTAGATGGGTTATTTGATATGGTTGAATAGCCTAGGACAAGGTCTTTCCAATGAGATATTAAACGTCCAAAGTAATTAAGAGGTGAATGAGATATCGATGCTTAAAGTGTGGTCTACAAACTATACTATTTGAGCTAAAAACCATTTGTCCCACATTAGAAGTGGCTCAAAGTGAAATGTGGTTTATAAGCCAAGGAACTTGGATGGTTATCAAATTGTATTGTCACTTTATACTCCAACATCTACGGGCGCACGGGTGGGGGGGGGGGCAGAAAAATGAGAAACTCGGATAAAAATTCTGGGCGCGCTCGCGCATCCTGCGGACACGAATGCGTCTCGAACATGGTCGGGTTCGCGCAGACCGGTTTTTGCTCCTTCCGCTAGCTATTTTTGGAAATGATTTGATCTTGGAGCACACTCCGATCCCAATTAATAAGCAATCAGTTATTTTAGAAACTGATATGCGCGGTTTAATGTTGATTGTTGTCTTGGACAGCACTCCATTTCGTGGCTATTTAAACCCGACCATAGCAGACTGAAAAAACACACCCGAAATCATTCTCCTCTTCTCGAATGACTCTCTCTCTCTCTACTGCGATCTCAGGAAAGTAAAAACTCTGACAATACGTTGCTTTAGCCACCGTATCTTGGGAAACAGACCGAAATCTGTTTTAAGGAAATCGTGTTCAACACGAGCTCTGGCTTCGTCTTCTGTTATTCATTTTATGTTCTTGTATTTATTTACTTATTCTGCTTCTACTCCTTTATGTAGTATTGTAATGTTGTTCTGATTCAATAAAAATTAGTATTGTTATTATTTCTGTTTACGAATTCGCGTTCCAGTAGCGTGGCATACAGCCACCTGATGTAAATTTTTAATTTCTTTAATTTCTTAGATTATAGATGTGATTTGGTTCTCAAGTATATTTTACAATTGATCATCAGTTTTGTGCTTGCAAGGACTCAGTGGTAATACATGTAATTTCATTGCTCAAGAACGAAATTTATAAATCACGTTTTTTAAGGGTTGAAGCTTACCGAGTTGAGAAACTAGGAGATTGGTGTTCTAGAAAATAAATTAGAAAAATAAATATTTGTTTTGTCATCCATTTTGGCGGTGCTTTATCCTATAACAGGTTGTTTACTTTAATTTGGCGGTCCAAGTATTAGGTGCGAAGGAACCGACCCGATAATATCGGTTCGATCCGGAACTGATAAGAGATTTACCGGTCCGGTTTTGGTTCTATATTTTTTATTTTTACTGTTCCAGTTCAGGTCGGGTTCCTGCCCGATAATCACCCCTAACTTCATTAGCTTTTTCAATTGAACCTTACCCACCTTGATCCTAAAATAGTTAACAAAATAGTGAATTACATATTATCACCTTTAGACTTATAAAAATTTATGGATATTAACATTTTCCAAAACTTGTTACATAAAACAACATGATGGGCATAAGTGTAAAATTACCCTTAAAACCCCTCCATCTAATCCGTAACCAAGAAAAGCAGTAAAGAAGAAACGAGACGTCGCGCGGAAGAGACAAAGAAACAGATGATGCAAAGGAAGAAACTACACGACGAATCAAGGTAGAAATCATAGGAAATTGACGATGCCAGACGAGGTTGAAAATATGTACCGTAAGTGTTCCTTTGATCCTGCCATACGAATTGTTTTAATCCCCTTCCTGGCTTCCTGCCATACAAATAGTGATGGAAGCAAAAGTCACAGTCACAAGAACAAATATGACCACAAGTTTAGATTTAGTTACACAATTCTTTATAGTATATAGTTGGTGTTTGGATTTCTTTCATACAAATATGACCCAATGAATCCCCTTCCTGCCATACAAATACTGATTTTTTAAGACACATTAGCATTACTTATACTCCTATTTTTTACATACATTTTCGTTGTAAATAATACTATTTAAAAGTTAGAATTATGATAACTTGTTAATAGAAACTTGTTAATAAATATTCGATGAAAAAATATCATTGTAGCTATTAAAAAAGCCTATCGTAGTTTAAATTTGAATGCTTCAACAACATATAAGAATGTTTGTTTTGGTATTTTTTTAGCGTAACTGTTAAATCCGATGTACATGTAACTATTACAGGTGTTGATGAATCGTTAATAAAAGGTAGTGTTAATGACACTAGAGGTTCTAGTGTCAAACTGCTCACATACCTATTGAATGATGATGATTTTGATCCTTTGTTTGGTGACCATGTTGATGTGAATTTCAATGGTGAGAATGAGGGTGTGGAAGGTGAGGTCAATATTGATTATGAGGATATGCATGAGAGTGACGAGAGTGACTACATACCAAATGATGTTGATGATATTGATGTAGATATGAGATATTATAGGGTGCATATTGATGAAGGTGTAGAGGACAATAACCAACTACAAGAAGAAGTAGGTGATGATGATCATGAAGTGGAATTAGATAATGAGTTGTTTGATAGTGGAAGAGAAAATAAAAATAATTCCATCTTCTATGTTGGTCAATCCTTTGGAAGTAAGAAATAAGTCAAGAAATTGATTAATGAAATTTCTGTTATAACCAGAAGACTAAGTAGGGTTGTTAAGGATGAGAGAAAAAGGCTAAGGGCAGTGTGTTGGAGTGATATATTAACAGCAATACCAAAAGTCAAGAATTCTGGTGCATCTAGCAGTAAGGGCATAGATAAAGGGCCAAACATGAAACATCTTGGTGGAAGGGGAAAAAGGCAAACCATGAAAAGCATTTATGCCCTTGGGTTCTGTTGGTTTCTTGGAACTCCAAATCTGAAACTTGGGCGGTTAGAACCTTCGTGGATGAACATATATGTAACCAAAGTCATGACATCAAAGCTTGCACACCTACTTTTTTATCTAAGAAATTAGTAGATCAACTTCAAGAAAATCCACGCATCCCAATCAGAGCTGGTCAAGAACAGATTCAAAGGCAGTTTCAAGTCGGTGTTTCAGCTATGAGAGCTTTCAGAGCAAAGAGCTTGCCTATGTCATACATCCATGGAGATTTTAACTCCCAGTATGGAAGGCTTAGAGATTATGTTGATGAACTGAAAAACAAAAATCCAGGTTCAACTGTTAAAATAGAGGTTGAACCTTCCACACATCTCACTTCCATGGAAAGAATATTCAAGAGGATTTATGTTTGTTTAGGCTCTTTGAAACAAGGTTATAAAGAAATTGGGAGAGATTTTTTAGGATTGGATGGAGCATTTCTAAAGGGTCCCTTTCCTGGTCAAGTGCTCACTGCGGTTGGAGTGGACCCTAATAATGGTATTTACCCCCTCTCTTATGCAATAGTTGAAGCAGAAAACAAAAACTCTTGGACATGGTTTCTATAATGCATTGGTGAAGATTTGGACATGGGTAGAAACTCAAACTTCACCTTTATAAGTGATAGACAAAAGGTATGATATGTATATATATATATATATATATATATATATATATATATATTTAAATTGGATTTGTAATATTATATTCATGCACATGAGTACTTATATATTTCGTTGCATGTTCCAATAATAGGGTATTATTCTTGCAATATCCGAAGTCTTCCCATGTGCTGAGCATAGATATTGTCTTAGACACATCAGTGAGAATATGAAGCAAACATTTAGAGGGCAGCTCCCTCGAGAGTAGCATCCTTGAGTTCTTGCCAAGTCATAGCATTTGCTGCATCGAGCCCTAGCATTTGGATTTGCGCGTTTCACCATGTGAGAGCAGCTCCCTCGAGTGTAGCGGTTGTGAAATTGACTCGATTCGCAATCGGGCAGTTGCACATTGAGAATACATTTTCTGATTTATCGAGCCATCGCAACAGACCCACGGCTCCTTCATCACCCTTGAATGTGAGTGGCTTACAATCCATGTAAGTTTTAAAGGTGCAATGAGCTGGGCCTGAATTGTTTCATGAAATTATTTTAGAGAATAAGTTTAGAGAGTGAGAAAAAAATGTAGTTAATTTTTCGTCTGTTGATACCTGATCTGTGCGTCGTGTGAAGTATCGAGGTGCATCAAGTCAAGAACAAGTTCAAGCCAATGTGTGACTGGCCGAACCTAGTCCGAACCTGGAGTTCGAATCAGGGTGAACCTCAGGTTCGGCTGAGGTTCGGCGAGTCAGTATAAATATGAGTTTGTTCTTTGATTTTCACGGTTCTGAGCATGAAAGACATCCATAAGTGTGTGTTTCTGTGGTGTATTCTCTGTGTCTGTTCTTTGTGATTTTTTATTGTAATTGTTCTTCTCTAGATCAATAAAACAATCATTAAAATTACTCGTTTCGTATCCGAATAGCTAGATTGAGTAGACGATCTGATGCTCACGACTTTTCAAGTGGTATCAGAGCTTTCTGGTTCATTCTACTGATCTGTGGTTGCTATTTTTGGATTTTTGAAACATTTTGGTGTTTTTCGTCTGTAGTTATGTGAATTCAATCAAATCTGTCAGGTTTTCTGTGTCAATTTTGTTCCTAAATCGTTCTTCATCACTTTTTCTGATCAACTGTTGCGAGTCTCGTCAAAATTCATCCAAATTCAAACTTTTTGAGAATTTATGTTGCTATTCGGACTAACCGTCGTCCGAACTTGAGGTTCGGCAGAATAACTGCTCCGAACTTAGAGTTCGCATAGGGTTCGTTGAGAGTTTGGAGTATCTTCTGGTTCGTTTAAGGTTCGTTCGAAGTTCGACGTATTTTTTTGTTCGGTGAGAGTTCGTTGAGGGTTCGGAAAGAGTTCGGTGATATTATATTCGGAAAGGGTCCGTTCGAGGTTCAGTGAAGGTTCGGAACATTATTAAGGTTCGGGAAGAGTTCGGCCAATCAGAATTTTAAAAATTTCTACGATGTCGGAATTTCAAGCTTTTGCCGCGATGCAGAGTGCGATGCACACCATGATGAATTTTGATAACGAAACTGGAACAAGTCAGAAAATTCCCAAGTTGTTGAAGTTGGAAGATTATCAAAATTGGAATCAACGATTTTCTACTTACATAAGCACGAATGATATCGATTTGCGGATTCCAATCAAGATGCTTTATCAACATCCGACTGATCAAGGAGATTTCAAGGAAGTTCATACCTTCGACATTGCTGAAAGGAAATCATATGAGCTTGAACAAAAAGCTTTCGGTTATCTTACGATGGCATTACCCACTGAGTTTCTACATCAATTTAGTACGTGCAAGAAATCAAAACAATTTTGGGATGCTTTATCGGCAAGATGTGAAGGTAATGACGACTACAAGAAGAGTCGAAAAAAGGTGTTGAATAAAGAATTTGATAACTTTCAACATTATGAAAATGAAAACATTACCGCTCTTTTTCACGGTTTTCACATCTGATTAGTGAATTAAAGGTAGTTGGCATTGAGAAAACCGATGCAGATTTGAGAGAGAAGATTATGGAAGCTTTGCCTGAAAAGTGGAAAACTCATATAATTAAAAAAAGTTATAAAATGCTATTTTTTTCTTTAAATCTAAAGATAACACAACTATAACATTTAGGGTGCAATTTCTTTTTAAACTATTAATGTATATCACATGTATGAGCGTTTTTTTTGGTATGATGCACATGTGCATCATTCAATAAAAACGCAAAAAAATGATGAAAATATATGACATATGGTGCAACTAAGAAAAAAAAATATTAACTCATACTAAAAGTATGAGTTTTTTTTGTGATGCACATGTGCACCACACAAAAAAATATTTAAAAAAAATTAAAAAAGCGTTAAGTTTTTTAAAACTTTTAGAGGATTAAAGATAATATAATTTTAAGACTTTTGGTGCAAATTTTTTAAAAAAATATTAACGTATGAAAAAGTTATGTAGGTTTTAAGATTTGTTTACGCAGTTCTCACAAAAAAAGGGTGTTTTCGCAGGATCCTTCCCCTATATATATATATATATATATATATATATATATATATATCTATACTACTATATAATACATATTGGTATAAGGGGTAGTTTGGTCATTAAATTCCTTAATTTTAAGACGCGTACAAAACTTTATACAGTGTGTACAAGTCCTTGAAGCATCAAAACTAAAGAAACGTTCTTAGAAAACTACTCCCCTTAGTAAATGGAGGTTATTATAGGAATTACCTATCTGCATTTACAACCTTGCACGCCTCCATCAAATAACCGGGGCGCAGCCTTCGTTATCCCTGTTTCCCTACCTCTCTCCTCCCTTCTATTGGACAACCCTTCATTGCTCTCTTTCTCCTTCTTCAGTCACGCTTGTTTTTGTAATGATGACTGATTTTTCTCCCTCAATTGGTCGTCAGTTGTATTGAGGATTCAAATCCGAGTACTCTATAAATGCAGAGCCATTACCATCCCCACAACGTGCTCTTCATAGAAACTTTGGCAACCCTAGGAGCTGGATACAAATCGAAGCCCTAACAACGCCTCTGAAAATGGGCACCGACTCTAAACCTAACGCGGGAACTCCGACTCGAAGAAAAGAAGAACCATTACCATCCCCACAATGTACTCTTTCTAACTCTGTTTACTTGTATTCGTTTGTTGAAATTGGAAACGGCAGTGATGTAGTTTCTCAGAAGCTCTCCGGCTCCAGTAACTGCAAAAACCTCTTCTTCTCAAAGTGGTATAATATGATTATCTTTCGTATTAGGGTTTAATCGAATCTTTTTTGGTTTACCAATTGTAATTTGATCTTAGTTTTGTTGACTTTTAGATCTAATCTGATTCTTTCTTAACTGTGTCTCTTTTTTCTGCATTTTTTGCCCTAATTTCCTGTTCAAATTTGCTATGATGTTTTAAACAGAAGAGAAATCAATTTTCTTGAACAAACTTGATTTATAGGCAGATCTATATATAATATGGACAAAAGTTAGAGTAGGAACCTTTTAAGGAGAAAATAGGGATGGAAAACTATATGAATCATGACTTTCATGTGTTCACTACTAAATTTATAGCACATATTAATTCCGTGAATCTGTTTGTTGTTTTCAAGTAGAAGTGGCTGCTAGGAAGATGATAATGGTTAAATTGTAAAGTTCAAGTATGATGAAGACCCATTTTGCAATGCCCAGGTGAATTTGTATATATTATGGTAGTGAAAGAGACTTGGGTTTTATCATTAAATGGAGTAATTAACTGCATTTTCCTTTAGACATTCATGTACACATTTTTGTTTGGTTACCACTTTAACCTGATTAGTATAGTTTCCTATTGATTTTGCCTCCTTAAAGATCCTTCTAACTGCCACCCATTGTCCTCATTTTTGAAAATATGGTGCATAAAAATATTTCTTTAAAAAACTTTACATCAGGCTTTCTTAAAAATACCATCAGAGAGAACATGACATCAGGCTCATACAATTTTTACCCACAACCCATGTATAGATGAAGGGTTAATGATTGCCATGCATATTTGTGCTAAATTATGATTTGTGATTAATAGATTTTGATTTTTGTAGGGGTTATGTAGGTGCAGAGCTTACCGACAATATTATTCCATGGTCCTGTGCACTTTGCCTACTCCAAGAGGTAGAGTTCATTGTACTTTTAGGTGGTTAAATTTTAGATGAGATAAATATTTGTTTTCCTGCATTGTTATTTGATGTTTTTTATGTCATTGCTTTAGTATTATGAAATTGTCGATATAGATAGTTTGACAGTTGTGTAAGCAAAGCTAAACTGTTAAATGAGCTGGTTGTAAAAGAAAGTTAAGAATTACACAAATCACAACACAAACTGGGTGTGCCTTTCAAATTTCATTCTAAATTGATATGTGTTATCTTTAAAGACAATGTCAGGATCATTGCACGTGTTTTTTATAATACAAAATTCACTTTATATATCCAAACTGAGATCACCACTTTGTCCAACTTGATATCTGATTCTGTGTTGTTGCTTTAGAAAAACATAGGTTAACCATCATTTAAACCCAAACCAAACTAAGAGATGTGATGATTTTTGCAGATAAAAAATAAAACGAAGTAATATAACTCAGCTTTGTTTTTCTCTTTTCTTGAAAGTAACCAACAATAGCACTTTTGAAATCTTCTGGTAGCATTTACCATTAACCAAGAGCTCCTCTTATTCTTTTACAGTATTCCCTAAATTGCAGCTTAACTTGTCATGAAAATTGGAGTCTAATGTTATGTCTTCGTGCGGGGAAGTTAATATCTGTTCACCAGGATGCCATATTTATAATTTTATCAGTTATATGTTTATTACATGTGTTCTCATCCATATGTTGGGATATTCAGTTTATTGACTGAATTGAAAATCATCATTTATGATAATTCAGTCCAGAGAACAGATAAGAACTAATATTCAGGTTAACACTTCTTCTGAAAAGTTTTTTCCAGTCCATTATATTATTATATGATAACTTGCTTCATCTTACATATTTCCTTATAAACACGTTCTATTACTTGCAGAGAACACTCCTTAGCCACAAATTCATCATTTCATCCTTAAAAATGAGAATTGTATACGGGCACATCGAACTCTGAAGTCAGAGAACATCACGAGCCTAAGCGATCTATTCTATTTTATCAGGGGTTGTTCCATTGTGGATACACAGGTAATATGGTACTGCGATAGCGGATAATCATTTGCGTATTAGCATATTCTATCTAACTCCTTGTTTCTTTCTAAAGTTTCCAGGAATTTGTCCTTAAGAAAATACCCTGCAGAGATGATTGTAATCTTTGCATACTGCTTTATCTGCACCATTGTATATGGTCTAACTGTGTTGATTATTGAAAATGATCTGGTCTAACTATGTTTTTGGAGAGTATAGTTATAGATATGTTGTTTTGAAGAAGGGTGTGATTATGAGGTATGTGTTTGGTATTTTTCTTTTAATATATTTTTTGGTAATTATGGTAGTTGGTATTTTTCTTTTAATGTAGGTTTGATGAATATATCTGCAAAATCGAGATAAATGATTTGAACATTTAAGGAACATGTAATGGTGTTTGATTTAAATAGCGTGTTTGATTCAACTGGGTTAATTTAAGTACCAAAGTTAACTTTTTTTCAAAGTCTTTGTTTATTACAGGACCAAAAAGTTGTGACTAACTTTAGTGCACCAATGACCAAATTATTGAACATGGCGTCTATATTGGAAGTTGTTGATTGCAAATGCCACACGATCATCCAGGTTTCAAAAATATTGTATTATTATTGAATTGAAATGTTGTTCTCAATATGCACAACATGAGTATGATTTGACATAGACTTAGCAAAATTTGGTAATGGGTTAAACCCGCTAATCTTTGATACATGGTGGGTCGAATCAAATCGATTTTTGTTTAAAAGTATTAATTGTCTATAGTATTTTTTTTAATAAGATGATTTTTGAGATTTTATGCATTAAAATACCATTTGGATAATTTTTGTCCCGTTACTAAGAGGTAGACACATTAGGGCTTGTTTGGAAAGCTACTTTTCTTTTTTATAATCTGTCAAACATTATTAATGAAGGTACTATTTTTTTTTTGGCAAAGACTTCATTTGCTTCAGTTGCTTCAGCAAGATGTAAAATGATTAAAATATTTTTTTTGGCAAAGACTTCATTTGCTTCAGCAAGATGTAAGTTGTTTCATTTCCTGCACATAAGAAGGTTGAGGTGATTCCGGATCTATGACCTTTCATTCATCCTCCAGTTTGTACAGAGAAGTCCCATCCAAGTGGCATCTGCTTCATGAAAGGTTAACTCCTTTTCTTATGCTTTTAAACTGTTTGACATGAGTTTTGCTTCTTGATTATTAACTTACTTTTTCTTTTTTGCATGATTCTTATTTAGTATTTAGTCTACTATATGTTCACTTGTGGTGCTTATTTTTGCTTTGCAGCTTTCCTAGCCGTCCATAAATGTTAAGAAATGGAGTACTTACATCAATAGAATATCTTATCCATGTAACTATGGTTTATGTAAACTTCAGTTAGAGTAATTTAGTTTTAATTTTTTACTGTTAGTTATGCCCAAACTGTTATATTTGTTTAGTTGTTTAGGATGTACAATGCTTTAAATTTTGAATAAATTTATTATATTTTTTACATATGGATACCACAAGCCGCTCGCCACCCACATTAAATAAGGTATAATCTTACCGGTTCCGCATTTGAGTTTTACCTTCAAGAATCACATATGGATAGCAAAGATGCTCGTTGTTATACCTATTTGTGTGTTCGTTATTATTTAATTGAGATTGCACCGATGCTACAAATGAGAAAACTAACAAATACACAATACAATATATCACAAGACGATCGATAAACTAACAGAAAACAAATACAACATTGGTTGATTACCGTCACCGTATCGCGCGGGCTTCCCCTAGGGGAGCTAACAGAAACGAATATCACGTTGTAAACTGTCATCACCATCAAACGTGCAAACAGAAGACAAATAACACGTTATAAATTGTACGACACGGATTGACTTCCTTACTATGGAATTTATTGACCCTTGGATTTTGATTTTAAAAGTACTATGTTATTACTGATATCTTAAAACTATGTTGATGACTTCTATCTTACAACTCATTTGGTTTTAAATTACTATGTTTGTGACCAATATATATTTCAATTCGAGTGTTTGTTGTTA
>JBCNJP010006840.1:0-28520 GCA_039602395.1 Deinandra increscens subsp. villosa | reverse complement strand
TATACCGTTAAGGGGCGCGCCAAGACCAGGATCCACAACCATAGTTACAAATACTAAACGAATCAGGGTTAGTTCAAACACAAGATAGAAAACAAAGTCTTTAATTACATACGCAGCGGAAAATTAATTGTCTTTAGCACTAACCACGTGCCTTACATAAATGTTGTTTTAAATTCCCAAATTAGTTCAATTAAAATAAAGGTCTTCACGTGCCATGCCAACCCGCTCCGGATACTCCTTAGCGATCTGCAAAAGTTTAAACCACGCAAGTGTCAACCTAACGGTTGGTGAGTTCACAGTGGGCTTGTCATGCATTGGCCCGGTCTCATAATCATAATTCGTATCAAAATGTACTTACAAAATATTCATTTGTGAAAAGCAATGCTTGTATTTAATTCTCAGTTTATAAATGGTTTGTCCGTGACCACGTCATCGGGTATGTACTAGTTCCGTAAAGTTAAAGGACTCAACCGATATCGCGGGTAGCTAATCCGTTGTTCCATGCTCTAAGGAAGTTTGTACCAAAGCTGACTTATTTTGTGGGGGCCGAGCCATCCCGTACGGTGCGGACCAAGTCATCGCGGTTTCTGCCTCCCCCGTGTCCTCTCGGGACCACGGTCAAATAGGCTGATATTGTTCCTCCGTGCACTCCCCGTGCCACGGGGCGGAGTTTGTCAAACTCCAGTAGATCTACCCAACATCCCCTCGCTTTACAATTAATGGCACAATTTTAGTTGAGGACTTTAAGTTATAAGGCATCCTTAGAAAACATGTGATATCATATGGTTTAGACTTTAACCTACACTAGCCATATTAAAACAGTTTTCGTTTCAGAAATCGTTTATTCAGAGTTCGCAAGTGCTTCCCATAAAACACTACAGTTCATCAAGTGGGTGCCGAGCATCCCGTGTTCTCAAGTTTATCAGTGAGGTGCCTAGCACTCTCGAGTTTATCAGCATTGTTTTCGTTAAGTTATTCTGTGTGGCCCATCGGACTCACGGTAAGCGGGTTAGTGACACTCACCTTTGGTTGCACTGCTACACTTCAAGTAAATCCAATATTGTTGTTTAACGAAGACCTAGAACACGTTTAGGTCTTAAGTATTAGTTTCGTGTCTAATCTTTACTTAACGTCACTATGGCCCATAACATAGCACGTTGCAACTATGACTCGACATACCGACACACGACACCAATGGTTGATCATAAACAGGGGTTCATATAAATCAGATATCAAACATGTTTCATCATGGTATAATCATGTAAGTCATGGCATAACACTTAATCAAATTTCACAAGTTTGGTTTTTAGGTCAGGTCTTAGTTTCGCTAGCATAGTTTCGCTAGGCAGTTTCGCTAGGTGCACGGGCAGCACTTTCGCTAGGCAATGCCCGGTAACACAGTTTCGCTAGGCTAGTTTCGCCCGAAACTGCTGACGCAGTTTCGCTAGCCTAGTTTCGCAGGGAAACTGGTTTGAACTTTCGTTCAGGTATTTCGCTCGATAGTTTCGCTCGAGCTGGTCTGGTCAGGTTACCCGGCGACACTATAGTTTCGCTGGTCAGTGTCGCTGGAAGGAGATATAATTTCGCTACTTAGTTTCGCCCAGAGAACAACAGTTTCGCTGGTCGCGAAAAACATACGGATTTGCCTAAAAATCAACCTAACAGCTTCTGATCATACATGCAATTCATTATCTAGTATCCATAGGCATTTACCAACATAAATCAACCAACTTTAACACGTTTAACATGCATTTTGTCATCAAATCACCAAAAAGCACATTTTAACCTAAAAAGACCTATTCTAGCATAAATCATCATCATGGTTTGTTTTTACACGTAAAGTTTCTGACTTTAAGGTAGATCTAGCATCCTAAAGCAACATATTAAGAGATCAAGTGATTTCATGTAGATTTGAGCATGCTTTAAGAAGAAAACATATAGAAAGGCATAAAACATAGTTTTTGGGACTCACGATTTGATCTAGGATCCAAATGGGTGTTGTCTCAAAGCTGAGATGATGGTTCTTGATGGTTTCCTAGCTGACCAGAATCTCCAGGAGAAGTGTATGTGTGTGTTGGTTGTGAAATGAGGCAAATGAGGCTACTAGGGTTCATTAAGTTTATTTATATCAGGGGCTAGTTTCGCTGGCAGTTTCGCTGGCTGGCGAAACTGGCTCTGATCTCGGACACATTGATCAGTCTAGCCTGCTACCGGGCGAATCTGTAATTTCGCTCGGTAGTTTCGCTGACTACTAAATTTAGGCAATTTTCACATAATCAAGTATTTACAATTAATCATGCTATTCACAATAATAAGTCATGTATTTAAATCACATTGCACATAAAGATAATCAATGATGAACACATAACACATATGGACGGTTCGGTGATCAACCAAAGGTCGTGGACGTATTCGGCCTAGTTAAGCATTAGTTACTTAAGTTAACACTTATAACGTAACTAACGGGTTTGTCTAACGGAAGTTAACCTTGAAATTCTCGGGTGTCACATCAACTACAGCCGTTGATCTCATACGGGTTAATCTAACCGTATATAAAAGTCAAACAATAAACTTACTAAAAGAACATTAGTAAACATACAAAAGAGGAAATGTGCAAAATGCATTTATCTATAAGTAGGAGACGGCTAGGATGTGACTTTGGAAGAATGAAAGTTGTTGCAGGTCTGAATTCTGCAAAAGTAATATTCCAGTACTTTTCCGGTTGAACTCTTTATTCTGTTGGATAAAAGAGTTCACCCGGAAATGTTCTTCCGGTTGAGCTTCCGGTTGACCAAAGCTTCCGTTTGAGCGTTTTTCCGCTTGAACATAACTTCAACCGGAAATCTTCGTCTTGATCCGGTTGACTCAGAAAATCATTTCCTTACAAAAGAAAAATCGAACAACCAAACCTGGAAGGTCAAGAACAAAGATGTACCCAAAGATGACTAGGTAAAACCCAAAACCAAGGCAGCCACACCCCCAGTCCCTCATTTTACAAAGGGAATGTGCTTAAAAGAAGTAACTTTTATTGATTCATCAGGTCTACTCAGAACTACAATGGCCTGGGTTCCAATGGCTAACTAATCTCTAACAGTGTACGGGAACAGTTAAGAAGGACTTCAATTAACTTATTTGTTTTTGAAAGTGATTGTTCCAGGCATAGGATAAAAGGCATCTCTCAACTACATGACATGCAAATTCTCTATAGTAGGGATGTTCTTCCGGTGAGAGGTAAATCTAACAAAACCAACAAGGTACTGTCTGAATTGGTTGTTTCTTGGCTAATTTGATGTGAAGTATGGTAGTGCATTAAACAAAACCCATTTCTAAAAATTTTCAAAGGGAAAAACTTTGAAAGTTAACTTTGGCCAACTTTGTTTAGTTAGTAGACGTTTAATTATGTGTTAGTGTGTTCCTTTCTTTCAAAAATAAAAAAATTGTTGCTATCAAAAAATCAAAAAGCAAGGGGAAGAATAGAAAAGATGGAAAAGTTGACCCCTCAAAAAATTCTAAAAAATTATGCTTTTTAAATTTTTTTAATTGTTTTTGTTTTGAGAAGGTGGGAAGTGAAATAAATTTCTGCTTTGGAGATGGCTGACACGCGTAAGGCAGACGTGAAAGACATGATCCATGGTGATATGCTGGTAGGCTCAGCTCTTTAATCTGAAAAGGTATGCGTTACACACTTAAAGATAACATATGGCAGTTTGTTGGGTAGCAGCACTTAGGTTAATTGCATTACTATTTGACTGCATGTTCAAGTTCCCGATACACACGCTTGCCACCTAAAGTATGACATTGATCTCAAAAATTCGGTGTCCCCTCTGTTTTGCTAAGCAAAGGCCCAGGGATGCTTCGCATGTATGTAAGGCTCTCCTCTACTTTGCGAGAGCAATGACCTGAAGTTGTTCAGACTACGTGCTTCTTGATCACCAATGAAATAATAAATACACCCCAAAAGATGCCAAAGAGCACAAGAAAAAAGACCCTCAAGTGTCTAAAACCCTCAGCCTTTGTCACTGATGAGAGCATTACTAAAAATGTTTCAAAAATTAAGTTGACATGTATATTATCCCAAAAATCTATGTGATCTATTCTTTCTCTTCTCAATCCGGTCTCAAGCTCAGTTCCAGACTTTTGGTTCAAGTTGTGAAAATACGTGGTAGGGAATTTATGTGCTTGATAGTGGGCAAAACATGTACCTAGGACTTGTTGAAACCCACTTGCTGTTCATAATTAATGCACCTTAAAAGATAATAAAGTGACAAACAACCTGACTAAAAAGAGGGTTTGAGTTTAAAATGGATCAGTATATTGGCAATCATCTGGACGTGTTCGAGTAACAGAAGCTAAAAAGGGTTCCTCAATCAGATTCATACGGTTTGATCCCATAGAAACCTTCTCATGTTTTACTTGACTGATAATTGTTAGATTTTAATTTTTTTCTAGTGTGAGTGTTTAAGTTTCTTTGTTGAGTGTATAAATTGGCCAGTTGATTTGAGAAGTTTAAATAAGTTTTTATAGGTTTTATGCAAGAAAGTATGACCCCCCTCAGAATCCCAGGGGGAGATAATGTGAAGAGTCCTCGGGTTCAAGGGAAGTATTTATAGGAAACCCGTAACCTATGTTAGGGTTTTTGGTTAAATAATGCTAACTCGCTAACCAGTCATCATTGTCTGGTTAGTTTGTGTTCCATGTTGTGCTTGACAGGTTAAGTCAGAAAATGACAGCTCATGGACAAGAAAGTCAAGGACTCAGTTGACAAGAGCACTGATGTTGCTACTAATCAAGTTGAAGAACCGGCCGGAAAATGACTTACTCTATGCTTAGGGGAAGTTTGTTGATTTTTCAAGTGAAGCTTCTGAAGACTCAAAAGATATCATTCACAAGTTTATGGGAAGCTAAATGAAGAAAAGATGCAGAGCATTCAGAACAAGAAAATTTTCAATTCAAGAATGCCAAGACAGGGGTTTTCAAAATTTTTACCCTCTGAAGACGCCAGCAAGTCAAGACAGTTACTGATGATTCAGCAAAGACTCAACATTGTTTCAAGAAGGAGCAAGCATTTGAGAATCCTCCTATCATTACCTGGTCATCATGTGCAGTTCAAGCTAATGCTGATTGAGAGAACACTACCAAAAGTTGTTCGTTGTTGCCCAATGAAGATTGTTAAAGAAAAGAATTTTCATCAACCCATGCTCAAGCCAAGGAGAAGATTGCAAGTCTGAAGATTGAAAGTAGAAGACATTTAATATTACAAGCCAAGGGGAAGATTGTAAGGGAATAATTTGTGGCTTGTGTATTAAATTATCTATTGGCGGACTATTTTGAAGGCCTATGCATTAGAATAGGTGAAAAATAGTTGGGTGATTATTATATTGGGTCATTGAGCCATTTTAGATGTGGTTAGGCTCAATTAGAAAGTGTTTAGAGGGAGTTTAGTGGGCCTAGGTGTTCAAATACGAAAATTAGTGGGTAATTAAATTTTTTAGAGTGGCTTGTTCTCCAAGTTGGAGAATCTCTATATAAAGGAAACCCTCCCCACATTTTTAGGTTGTTAATAGTAGGTGCTCTAAACCATATAGGGTTTACGGACTTGGTGTTTTTTGCAACCAATTGGTAGTGATTAATCAAGTATTCTTCCTTTTCATCGGTTTGTATTTGTGTTCTTACTTGGTCACGTTTTTTTTCCATTTCAATCGACACCAAAGGTCCCGTCACCGTATGTATCATACGGTCACGTTAGAATATCAGTGGCTGAAGCCACCGAGAAGCGTGGCTAAATGGTACCAATATTTATTGTTGTAATCAAACAATTCTTCCGGAAAGCGTGGCCAAAGGGTCCCAACGGCCACATGGGTTTGTTCAACGTGGCCTTTGGTATTATATGGTCACATATATTTGTGTTTTAGTCACATACGTTATAAAAATAAGTGGCCAAAGGGTGGCTGAAATCATACATTTTATCCCAATACGTGTGGCTAAAGGGTGGCAACGGCCACGTTAAAATATCAAAAGCGCGGCCTTTGGTATTATATGGTCACGTATATTTGTGTTTTAGCCACACATGTTATAAAAAACGTGGCCAAATGGGTTGCTAAAATTATAATTTTTGTCCCAATACGCGTGGCCAAAGGGTGGCAACGGCCACGTTAAATAATAAATAGCGTGGCCTTTGGTATTATATGGTCACGTATATTTGTCTTTTAGCCACATATGTTATAAAAAACGTGGCCAAATGGGTTGCTGAAATCATACATTTTGTCCCAATACTCGTGGCCAAAGGGTGGCAACGACCACATTAAAATATAAAAAGTGTGGCATTTGGTATTATATGGTCACGTATATATATGTGTTTTAGCCACATATATTAAAAAAAGTGGCCAAAGGGTAGTTGAAATCAGATTTTTTGTCCCAATACGCGTGGCCAAATGGTGGCAACGGCCACGTTAAAATATAAAAAGTGTGGCCTTTGGTATTATTTGTCTTTCATATATATATATATGTATATATATAATCAAGAAATTATAGATTCATCAAATTTCGTTTTTCGTAATTATAATTAATTAAACTGCATACAATTAATTAATAAACTGCAAATATATGTATGTGAGAAACCTTAAAATCATAATATAATCAATTATACATACATATACACTAATCAAACTATAATTGTTATGATAATTATAATTTGGTCGGGTTAGTCTGGTTCCTTGTATGTTTTTTCATCATCGTCACGCTCTTCAAGTTGTTTGATACTACATACTGTACCTTCGGCTTTGTATTCACATTATTTACCTGGAGTAAGAAAACATGACAAATAAAACCGATAAGATACATATATATATATATATGTGTGTGTGTTGTTAAAGTTAATTAATTAATTAAAGTGGATACAATTAGTTAATTGGTTCTTCAATTATCAATAGAACAAACCTTTGATTTTAATTTCTTATCATGATCAGCATTCATCATTTGGTCCTTCGGCTATGCAATAATATAGTTACTGCTTTTCTTCTCTACGAGCTCCTTAATTGTTGTTATACCTTCTACTGGGTGTGATAAAAATCCATGTTTCTTCGAAACCTCATAAATGGAAACTCTAGGGCAATTAGAAAGTAGTGGAACTCCATGAATCATCTCATATGTTAATGCTGGCAATAATTTAGCTTTGCCACGATGTTTCTTTTTTTCCCAAGGTGCTAGTCCACAGTTTTGCACCCTGATCAAAAGTGACATAATAATAATATTAACTATAGCATATATATTAACAATAATTAATTAAACTAAAAAACTGAATAAATAAACTGTCAAATATACTAATATATATACATCTAATGAGATTTTTAGGTCAACAACAGCAGGAATGTCATCATTATTAGCAGGGGCAAGTTTTTCTAATTTTTGTAGGTCTCTTATTTTTTTTTCCCCCTAAATTGACGCCATATAATTAATTGATTAGTAACATATATATTAATTAACAATAACTTCAAAGCGATTTGTCAAATCCTTGATTATATAAATATACCACTTCCTGCTGTGATGCCCCAGCGGTACTGGCTGCAGCAGCTGCTGCTTCTGTTATTTGTCTCTTTTTCCCCTAAAGACAGCATCAACATTTAATTAAAAGATCATATAGCAATTTGTTATAAGGGAAGTACACAATTGTGTAAATTAAAATAGTTACCCTTTCCTTTTGCCTGGACGCTGTTGTAGATGGAGGAGTGTGTTGTGATACAGTCGTAGAACAGACCTACAAGTCAATTAATTAATAAAACCATATCGATCATAACCGGCTAAACATTAGTTAACTATCCAGATAACCATTCGGATGAAGTACAAAGTTATCATAGCCGGAACAGTTAATTATTAATTATATTTCGGAACAACTCTAACTATCCTGATAAACTTTAACTACCCTGATGAACTTCACTTATACTGAAGAACTTTAACTATCCGGATGAACTATAACCAACCCGGTGAACTATAACTAGAGACGCATGTTGATCCAGATGAACTAGAATCTTCTGGATCAACTCTAACTATCCTGATGAACTAGAATCTTCCGGATTAACTCTAACTATCCCGATGGACTCTAACTATCCTGATGAACTCTAACTATCCTGATGAACTTTTTACTATCCTGATGAACTTTACCTATCCTGATGAACTTTAACTATCCGGATGAACTATAACTAGAGACACATGTTCATCTAGATGAACTAGAATCTTTCAGATCAACTCAAATTCAGAAGTGTTTCAAATTTGTACCTTATCGGCCGACCTTTGAGATGAGTTTGATAGAGTAGATTGTTTCCGCGATGTATTGTGCGTGGAATTGATCATGTCCTACGTACAATTCAGTTAGTTAATTAATTAATAAAAATGCGCTCAAGGGAGATTGATCATATCAACAATAATACTTAATTACCGTTGTATTTACATTGGAATGCTAATTACAACTGTTTTTAGATCTTACAGTTGTAGTAAGAGGCGCCTCCATGGACTTTACCTACAAAATGATTTAATGATTTATAATAATTAATTGATAAAAAGTAAAGTATATAATATAATTAATTATAGGTATATATATATAATATGTCCCTTACAGAATTTACCGCTTTATCAACTTGTTTATCTTGAATCATGCGGTTCATAAATGCCGTAAGCTTATCAATTTTTCATGCTGTGCTTTAACCATATCAGTGAGGTGCTCAACCTCTTGATCCTTTTTCTCACGCAGGTGTTTTTCATTTTTGAGTTCTGCCTCAAGTTTTTCAATCCGTTCTTTTGATCGCCCTTTTGGAGCACCCTACCAATATCCACGGGAAGTCACTCCATACCCAATACCTTTTAGGTATCCACCCCTTTCCTTGTCAAGGACCAATGTCAGGGCATCCGTTCCCGGTTCTACGGTCATGGATCCCGCATTTATTTTTGTTTCATTCTCGGCCTGTAGTAATTAATTTAGTTAATGTAGTGAGGTGCTGCTAATTTTTAACCTGAAAATAATTACGTATATATATAGCAATTAAACTTACTATATCATCTGCTACGCCCTTCACCATAGGCGTTTTGTATTCCCCCTATTTATTTACCCTTCCTTTCCTCCACATAAATGCTCGATAGGGGGTATCATCAGCTGCAATTTCTTTGTTTTGTATCGTGTATAATAATAATAATATATATCAGACTTGAAACATACATTGCAAGTTCTTAACCATGACTGGGTGTAACACACTTAGCTTATTACCAGTTTTTCTTTCAGAAAGACGTATCCTCCCCGCCCCATTGTATGATCATAAGTATACTGTGCTCGAACCTCTTTTGCACTCTTTGATGCAGCCTTTCCAATAGAACAATAGGATATATAGTTTATAATCTCATTAATTAACACCTAGCTTAGTTAATGAAATATGCAGTTTGAATTGAATAAAAACCTTGAATTCTTCAGATTTTGTATATGCTACAAATATGTCCCAATCTTCTTTTTTCACAATAGTGCGATACATCTTTGGAACTTTCTCAAGCACGTTGGGTTTTGCTAGGTTGGGATGAATGTGTTTCTCGAACATCTTTCTTCTAAAATTCCTTAGCAACCCACCAAGCCGTGCCATTATAGGACCCCTTCGACAGTCATCAATTTTGAATAATTGCTGAAAAAATAACATATGACAGTATTTTTTAGTCACATATATGGAATTCAATAACTTTACAAACTTAATATGAGAAAATGTTTAATTTGTTTCATAACCTGAATCCCTGCCCACATCTTGTTCTTGTCCTCTTTTGGCACCTTCCTCCATTATAGATACCTCAATCAAACCTCTGACCTTGCAAAGTCTCCCATAAAACTTGAAAATTTTGGTCTATGCTCCCCGCCAATCCTTCCTAGTGCATCAAATGTTAGTGGCCATTTTCCCCACCATTTTTCTCAAATTTGGCACGCCACTTTGCCAATCGCGTCAACCCCCTCTTGTTTGCTTGGGGAGGAAGGTCGTCGACTTGGGTATCATTTTCGACTTGGGCATCATTGTCGAATTGGGCATCATTGTCAACTTGGGCATCATTGTTATCCATTTCATCTTCTTCACTCTCTTGTGAATAATGATCATCATTGTTATCCATTTCATCTTTTTCACTCTCTTGTGAAGAATAATCATCATTGCATTCGCCTTCACTGTTATATGTATGGTCATTAAGATCATTCAATGCTTCACCTTCAAGATCCATTCTTAAATGAGTTAGATGAATACTGAAATGAAATAAATAGAGAATGAAATAAATGCAATAGAATAATTAATTAGATGAAATAATTGAGATGAAACAAATGATCTCCGGAAGATGACAGTGAAATTAATACTGACGGGAATTAGGTAGTGATCTCCTGAAGATGATAGTGTGATGAATCTTGTAGAGGAACTTTTAGTGATAGGGAAGAAGAGAGTGATGAATTGTTTTGGTGAGAGGGAATAGGAACTGATCAATGAATTTTGGGAAAATTTGAAAAATGGTGGGAAGTAATTTGGGGATTAATATGATCGATCCGGGTGAAAGCATCTCACCAAATAAGGACGTGACAACATTTAATTATCGGATTTAATATAAACTCAATTAATTCCCGACATAGATATAATAGTATTTTAAACATAACTTTAAAATGATCTTTAAATGTAAAATGGAATATTGAGCAATAAATTTAATGATACTTGTATCCTAATGAATTTGTATACTTAACGTGAAAAAAAAAGATGTCAAGTACTACAGACACACACACACACACACACACACACACACACACACATATATATATATATATGTACATATATATATAGGGTTAAATTCAATGGAAAACTAGTTTTAGTTGGAAAACTGGAAAATCAAATGAAAACTTATATTAAATGAAGGCAATATAAGTAATCGTGATGCTTCTTTTTTCTTCTTTTTTTAAATTTTCGTGTCTATCCATCTAATGGCCACCTAACGACTAAAAAAAACGTTTTTTTGGTCTGTCCGACTATGTTGCATATATGCAACATTGTATATTGTTTACATTGCATGTATGCAACCTAGCGTGGTGCATATATGCAATATATGAAACATACAATGTTGCATATATGCAACATACTATGTTACATATATGAAACGTATGAAACATACAATGTTGCATATATTCAACGTATGAAACAACTATGTTTCATATATGCAACATAGTCGAACGGACATGCTTTTGTTTTTTTATAAAGTCATTATGTGAAATTAAAAAAAGGACAAAAAATATGTTAAATTACCCAAATATCCTTCATTTAATATAGTTATCCTTTGGTTTTAAATATGCTTATTGGTTATATACACACCTTATTGGGACTCATTGGTCCCAACTGACCATCATTGCCCCTAAAGACACCTTATTGGGACTCATTGGTCCCAAGTGGCCCTCATTGACCCTAAACACACCTTATTGGGCCACCATTGGTCCTAAACATGCTTATTGGTTATATACACACCTTATTGGGACTCATTGGTCCCATTTGACCCTTATTGCCCCTAAACACACCTTATTGGGCCATCATTGGTCCTAAACACAAATTATTGATTACATACACACCTTATCGTGACTCATTGGTCCCAACTGACCCTCATTGCCCCTAAAAATAACTTATTGTTCCATCATTGGTCCTAAACACAATTTATTGGTTACATACACACCTTATCGGGACTCATTGGTCCCAATTGGCCCTCATTGCCCCTAAACACACCTTATTAGGCCATCATTGGTCCTAAACACAACTTATTGGTTACATAAACAATTATTCAGTAATAGAACCGGATGAACTAGAGTTCTTCAGGATTATAAAGAGTTATTTAGTAATAGAACTGGCTGAACTAGAGTGCTTCAGGATCAAGAGTTATTCAGTAATAGAACAGGATGAACTAGAGTTCTTCAGGATGAACCGGATAAACTAGATTTCTTCAGGATGAACTATATATACTATAAATAACCAAAGTTGTTATTTATGTTCGTAGTCTATAGAATATTCCCATGTATTTAACCCCATTATCTAGTGAATTAAAATAATTCCGATTGAATACAATTTATTATACACTAATATTTAGTCACACAACCTAATATATGTAGAAGACAACCAGATGAACTAGAATTCTTCAGGAAGAAGAGTCAAAACACACATCTGATGCATACACATAAACAATTAATTACATATATAATCCAAAAGATGTGATATCCATTAATTAATTACAAATATAAATAATTAAAAAACAACATAAACTTAAAACATGCTCCCACTAGAGAAACTGTCTGAATCATCATATCGGCCTGTTCTCCATGGGTAGCTACCTTCAGAGGGGGAGGAGGAGGAGGAAAAAGACACCTCCATATCTCCATCGAGGTAGATAGATATGACCTCCTCGTCCTTGATGTGCATGGCCAAGGCCCTGACATCCCTCAGATCATCAATAAATGGAATCAGTCCATAATCCAGAGACAACCCTAGGATCCTCAGGTAGGGGTCGAAATCGTTCAATTCATAACCTAGGTCAGACACCATTTGACCTAGGTCATCGAACGAGAAGGAGGTAATGTCCACCTCATCGAAATAGTGAACCCTCCCATCGATGTATTGTATTCAACCATTAAGGCTCGCAAAATACCCTAGGTGATAGATCACCAAAGTAAACAGACATTCTTCCCCTGTTCAATAAAAATAACCAAATCAAAGACGCGAATTCCACATTAAAGCATTTGAATGTTAGTCATTTAGATAATTACTTATCGTATTCGAGGCTATCTTCCACATTCAGATGACGCAAATGCCACATTTTCAGAGAGTGGTGATAAACCAAAAAACAGAGAGGTGAGAGAGATAACGGCGTATATGGTGACGATCGACAATTAATTAATTAATTATATGAGTTATATCCGAAACTCGAGGTGGTAGATAAAGATTTGACCTCTAGTAATAATATATATCCGCCGTCGCCACAGATAACTCATTAAAATTGGCTACTATTTAGTCACGGTTAATATATGTGGCCATAGGTAATAGATTTTTGTCTACTTTCGCCACGAATTTATTATTTTACCGCGACCATAAAATAGATTTTTGTCACTCACAACCTACCATTTCGTCACGGTTAATATATGTGGCCATAGGTAATAGATTTTTGTCACTCACAACCTACTATTTAGTCACACAACCTAATAACAGTGGCCGTATGTACTAGCTTTTAGCCACATAACTAAGTAAAAACAGTGGCCATTGCTCACATTTACCCACGCATAATATATACTTAATAGTTTTGTTTTTATTCAATTTACTAAGTAATAAAATCTACTCTTCCGCCACACAACATTATTTAAGCGTGGTCATACATTCCTTTTTGGTCACACGAATAAAAAATCATAAAAATTCTGTGGCCGTTTGGTGCATTTCGCCACTCTTTTTAAAGTGTGATAAATAAGTGCCACATGTTTTTTGTAAAACAGTGGCTAAAGCCACTGCACCTGATTGTTGTTGTCACATAAACAAAAAAATACGTGGCTAAAAGGGCCCAAAGGCTATATATTTAGCCACGGGTACAAAATATGTGTGGCTAAAACTAGTGTGTCTTACCTTTGGCCACATTTTTAACAAAACAGTGGCTATGCGTTAAAAAAAACGTGGCCAAAGCCACTTTTTGACGTAGTGTTAATCGTTATTTAGTCATTACCATGTGTTCTTAAAACACCATTGACACCGGATTCCGCACGGTGTTCGTAGGCTTTGATATCGCGTGAGAGTTAGATCGATCCTTACAGACAGATTGGTATCAGAGCCACGGCTATGGTGATCTAGATTATTAGAAGAGGTTTGACCTAGACTTATGCCTTAAGTGTCCTGCATGAGTACCTCATGCGTTGTATGCCTATATATTTACTATGTCCATTACATAATTCTTGATCTGCCTATTTCGATCATTGTCTTACTCCTTGATGTTTAGCATACACTTTTACACAAATCACTTAGGAAATTTATTTTCTCGATTCCACGATTCCACGATCTCGTCGGACCCAATTGGGACGGGCATCTCCCTCTTGCCGAATTCTCTTATAACAACAGCTACCATGTCAGCATTAAAGCTGCACCATTTGAACCACTTTATGGAAGAAAGTGCAAATCCCAGCTCTGATGGACTGAGATTGGTGACAGTCAGTTGACTGGTCCTGAATTAGTCTTTGAAACGACTGAGAAACTTTTTCAAGTCCATAATCGTCTGAAAGCTGTCATGGACAGGCAAAAGAGCTACGCCGACAATCGTCGCAAACCCTTGTCCTTTGAAAAGGGTGATCACGTCATGCTAAAAGTGTCACCTTGGAAAGGTGTTATTAGATTTGGAAAACGAGGAAAACTCAACTCTCGTTACATTGGTCCCTTTGAGATTACTGAGACCATCGGACCAGTAGCTTACCGACTACGCCTGCCTACCGAACTAAGCAGCGTACATGATGTCTTTCACGTTAGTAACCTTAAGAATTGTCTATGTGATGAGACATTTGTCGTCCCACTTGATGAAATTCAAGTCGACGAGACACTAAACTTTATTGAGGAACCTGTCGAGATACTTGACCGAGAAATCAAGAAGCTGAGCATAACCGCATTCCCATAGTCAAGGTGCGATGGAACTCTCGATGAGGTCCAGAGTACACTTGGGAACGCGAGGACCAAATGCGTCAAAATTATCCTCGTCTGTTTGGAAATGTCGCATCTACCAGTAACCATAACTGAATTTCTGGATGAAATTCTTCTAACTGGGGGACAATGTGACACCTCGTCCAAAAACCAGGTCAAACCTCCTATCTTTGACTTTTATTTAAATGTTTATGTGCATTATTTATGTGATTAAACTATTAAATTACTGAGATAAACGGAAAACTGATAACCGATTACTAATGACGTAAATAAATCCCGCGTCTGTACTGAAAACGTATGCCCGTAAATTATAAGAATTTTCATATAATGAATATGGAACTTCAATAATAAAAATGTAAATATATAAAAATAAAACTTTTTATATTTTATCAAAAACTGAAATAACCAATTCACCTTAAACATTATTATGAACTAAAAATGTGAAAAAAACCCATTCGTTGTCAAGACTTAGCTAAACGAGAACCGATAACCCGTTCGGGCCTAGTTAGGCCCAATAGGCCCAAAACGACCCAAACGAACCTGAGACTTAACCCAGTAACCCGACACGACCCACCGAGTATTCGACCCAACCCGAAGGCCCGACCCACAGCCCAACCGGCCTGGGCCGAACCCGGCGCCCTTGACCCCCTCGCCCCATTTGAGAAAACCGGCCCAAGCGGCCCAACTATAAAACCCGGCCCGTTTTCCCCTCCTTAATTTATTTGGGCCTCGGTCCAGCCCACGAACAAATGGTTTAAATTAATTGGCCCATGACTTTTATAAAATTAGCCCACCACAACTTTTATAAAAAAAAATGTAGCCCATCGACTTTATAAAAATCACCACCTTCGTAGTTTAAATATACTTGGGTTATATTTTTAAAAGTTATGATTTAAAACCCCTCTAACCCTCTCATGTTTTATAAAAGTCTTTCCTTTTTATAAAACCATGAAGCACTCTTTAAAAAAATCACCCACAACTAATTAGGGAATTTTAGATGGTTATTAGTGTGGCCACATCACCCTCTTCACCCTAAGCCTACAACCACCACCTCCATTAGTTGGCAAGGTATTAGAATCCCTAGACAAAATGATGGACTTAAGGGTATTGACCCAATTATAACCTATAAAGAAAACCCTTCTCCACACAAACCATCACACCACAACTCAAACACACCCACTATCTCCCTCCCTTGCTCCCTCTCGGCTGAACCGCAGCCGCGGGCCACCACTGCCACCGATGAACCACAACCCCCAACCACCGGCTTCCGCCGCTAGGAGCTCCACCGGACCACCACCAACCCGCCGGACCACCGCCAACCCCCTCCTCTTCCTCTTCTCGCTCTCCTTTCCTCACTCCATTGTGAGTCTTCTACCACCATTTCTTCTATGATTTCCTTACATGATTACACACCCAAGTTACCATAAAGTCTTGACAACAAAACCTTAAATTACTTGCATTTTGTTAAACCAACTAACAAACCTCTCCTCTCTATCTCATTTCTTCTAGAATGAAAGCATTCTCTTTGTGTCTTAGGACTTAAAGAAGCCAAGGAATGAGGTGAAACACACTTACAAAATCCAAGAGAAAGTAATATTTGTGCACTATGATTCTTGTGTTCTTGAAATCTTTGATTCCATGTTATTTGGTTTAATAAGCTTAACCCATTCATGTTAATAAAATCATTTAAACTATAAAATTATGACTAACTATTGGGTGTTAAATGTTTATATGATGACATGCTTAGTTGTCCTAACACATTAGGTGTTAGTTTTACCTTTCCTTTCGGGTTTTACCTTTCCTTTCATGGTGATGCACCCGAACCATACTTCATAAGTGGTATGGATATTTTGGTATATAGATAGTTACTCAAATGCATAATTGTGTTTGGTTCTGATTTTCTTGGTCCGGTGGATTCTTTCGTAGGCTCCATTTTCAGTCTCCAAATTCGTGATCGCCTCAACTGGCAATATGCAAATTTGCTCATGATCCGCCTTTGATTTCTAAAAATAAAAATCTGAAGCCCATGGTTATCCAACCAATAACTTCTGGGAAAAAGTTAACTGCTCAACTTCATGACCCGATTATTGTTAATGCAATAGTCATACCATGAGATAAATTCTCTCCATTTAATGCGTAGATTCGTTTGGTGTGACTTCAGCACTCGGTTTATGACTCTGACCATGGGCTCATATTCCGTCCTTCAGGTTATGATGTTGATCTTTGGTTTTGACACTTTGTTGATGCGTGACCCTGATTTTGTTCAATCGCGGATCAGTTGTTCGTTAACCTACCTTTGGTTTGACGTTTTTATTCAATTATTGGCCTATTCTGTCTATGCATCATTTCTTCTATCATTCGATCTTAATCTATGGTTTCAAATGTACGATTTTGTGTGTGTTTGATATTGGTGATACTCATTATTCTATTTATTTTTAATCTCATGCTTTTCGATTCATGTCATTGGATTCATGTACTTCGAGTCGTGTTATTCGATTTATGTTAAAGATTCATGTACTTTGAGTCATGTTATTCGATTCATGTTATTGGATTAATGTAATTCAAGTCATGATATTCGATTCATGTTATCAGATTCATGTACTTCGAGTCATGTTATTCGGTTCATGTTATCGGATTCATGTATTTCGAGTCATGTTATCGGATTCATGTACTTTGAGTCATGTTATTCGATTCATGTATGTATTTCGAGTTCATGTTATTCGATGCATGTTATCGATTCATGTACTTCAAGTCGTGTTATTCGATTCATGTATTTCGAGTCATTGTACTTCATTCATGTTATCGGATTTATGTATTTCGAGTCATGCTTTTCCATTCACGTTATTGGGTCCATGCATTTCGAGTCATGCTTTTCGGTTCATGTTATCGAGTTCATGCATATCGAGTCATGCTTTTCAGTTCATGTTATCGGGCTCATGTATATCGAGTCACGCTTTTTTGGTTTATGCTATTGGGCTCATGTATTTCTAGTCCTGCTATTCGAATCATGTTATCGGGCTCATGTATTTCGAGTCATGCTATTCGGTACATATCATCGGATACAAGAACTTCGAGTCATGCTGTTCGCTTCATGTTATCAATACAAGTATCTTGAAACATGTCGTTCGATTTATGTTACCGGTACATGTATTTCGAGACATGTTGCTCGGTTCATGTTATCTGATCCATGCATCTCGAATTATGATATCGATTCATGTCATCGGACTCACATACCACGAATCATGCGATTCATTCCAAGTCAGCGGAGTCATGTTGTTCAGAAATGTACCGTTTGGTTCACGCAAGTCGTGACACCCGAATGAGTTCTAATCAGCTCATGGCATCCAATGCGTGGTTTTCCGTTCAATTTGTGGTACTCTGTTTTGTTTGATATCGATCATTATGTTGGATGAAGCCTATTTGTGCTCATCGCTTTAAATTTTTGGTTGTATATCATTAATTCGAGCGTTGATCATTATTATACTCTTGCTAAACTGGGGACTCATACCTGCTACTACCAGCGATTGTGTGTGAAGCTAGCTTAGCATATGATCGATATTGGTCGTAGGTATAGGTCTTGGGTTTTAGCGAGGGTTGATTCGGATTCTCTCCAGGTATCGTGTCTGGTAAGGTAAACGGATGTGGTCGCTACCCATCTAGTTCACCAGAACTTGACATTTTGATTTGGATAAGAAGTTCGAAACTCCAGATCTTTGTTTTTCATTGGTTATTTTGGTTTATCTTGTGTAATGGTCTATGTAAATCTATGATTTATGGATTTTTGAAGGTATATATGCTGCACCCATTACTAACCTATGGCTCCTGGCCCACAGTCTCGCTTCTAAAGTAGTGAGGTAGTGGTCTTTTGTCTTTGACTAGTCTTTTAGTTGATTCTTGGTTGGTCATTGTGTGTTTCTCAAATCTTTTGCTCACCTGCTGTTGATGTCCTTAAGTTTGTTGTGTCAAGCTCGATTGGCTGTTGTTGGTGTGTAGAGTAGGTTGTTCTCCGTAGGCAAACAACACTCACTAAAGGCATTAAAGATGTAGTGGGTTAGCTGTGATACACCCTATATATAAGCATTGGTAATTCCTTTAGGGTACACTGGGAGTCGGACCGTGTGTCTTTGCGTGTGTGTCTCCAGTTGTTGATTGTATCGCAAATCCATGTCAAATTTTTATGATCATTGCTAATCTAGCCCAAGCGGCCGGGTGAAGATTGGATTTGACGTAATCAAATCTGTAATTGAAAATATATTCTATTCTCGATGAAAATCTATTACGTCACTTCTATATTTTGTATCAAAGGGCAAAATATACTCCGTGCTAGTTAAAACCCTTAAACTACTTTTCCTTTAAATTTCTAAGTCTCTACTAATTTCGGGACGAAATCCCCTAAAGTAGGGGAGACTGTAACATTTGCAAATTATGCGGTTATGAAACCCGACCCATTTTGGAAATTTTGCATCTTCTCGATTTACGGATTATTATGTATCGGGAGAAGTTTTGGGTATTTATACCTCAGTCTAGAGTTTTTAAATGATTCATAACCGCTTTTTAAAACAAAATATTTAATTAAAATCCTTTGGATCCAACATGGATTCCTCGAATTAAAAATAAAGTAGTTTGTGATTTCTACGCAATTTCGGTATGCGATTCGTCGTTAGCTGGCATTTTTGGGTATCGTATGTCAAAGTTGATATATTTATGAGTCTACTAGTCCTAACTCATGTCAGAAGTAATCACACACAAGTTGAGTCTCGAAACGCTGGTGATTAACCTAATAGCGATGCATACGTCAATTTGCTCGAAAACACATTATGTTTGATCATAATTCAATGTATGGCATGTTATATTCAATTTTACAAGCTTGAATGTGTTTCATCAGTTTGGGGATGTAAAATGGTGAAAAACGTAGAAAAGGGACTCGAAAATGATAAAGATCAAAGAAACTAGAGCGAAAATGGTAAAACTGACCAAAAGCATATTAATTGATTGATAATAGTGAATTGTTATATGTGATACTTGTACTTGATATTAGTAGAATTTATGAAATAAATCTAATGGTGATAAAATGGGATGCAAAAACCCTAAAATGCATGGCCAAAACATCGATTTACGCATAAAGTCAATAGAAGTCAGCGGGGGACGGACCTAGGATGTGTCGCGGTACACGACCGCCCCCATTCGATCCTTCGCGGTACGCGGGTCAGAAATCTGACGGGTTAGCCTAGTTTTCACGCTATACAAACGTCTCAAACTCATTTTTCCTTATATTTTATGAACCTGAAACCTAAAACTCTTTTGTTTATCTTTATTTTCTTGTCCAAGATCCGGTTTTTATGAAGTTTTTGGGGGTGATCTAAGCCTTGCATCTCTTATTATGATAAATATAGTAATATCAAGATCAAAGCTATGAGTTTTATGATGAAAGTTAGCATTTTTATGAACAAAGGTTTAACCTGGGATTTGATCTTGTTGATTCTTGTTAGAGGTTAAATTTTTATGCATGAATCTTCAAAGGAATAAACTTAGTAGTAGATATAGGGTGAAAATATTTATTGTCGCATACTTGTTGATGTTTGATGAGAAAAGTTGATAAATTTATGTTGGAACATACATGGAAACCATAAAAAATGGTAACTTGATTTATAAAATATTTAGTTTTGATGATGTCGAGCCATAATCTTGTTGAAGCCTTGCATGCAAATGATTAAAATGAGGGTTTTTGTCATAAATAAAAATATACACAGGATTTGTATAAAATGATGTTAAGCTTGTCATGACTATGCATATTAATGTAGAAAAATGTTATGTATATATATTTTATTATATGTTATCGAATAATATGATAATCATGTTCATTAATTCCTTAAACTATTACTTGAAAAATATATATTTTAGGACGTCGTAAAAATAAATAATTACGTTATTAATTAATTGCCGTCATTTGTCCAAGAATTAGGATTACTTTACATGATTAGTTTTTAACGTACGTCATCACTTAAATAAATCACCAACAAATTGTCGAGTCGCACTTGTCCGTTACATCGTTTCAAGTCGAGTAATTTATTTATTTATTTGTCCAATTCTCTTTTAGTCGTTAAGGTTACCTTCGGGGTTTTTCTGTCTCCTCTCTTGGTGTCATTCTTTCTGTTGTGTCTTCATATCAGGTGAGTATCATAATCCCTTTTACTTTTAAGTTTTGGGGTGCAACATGTACCGTATCAAAATAATGTTCTTGAACTATATATTTCAAAAACCGCATGCAAATTTTGTGTTTGTTCTATGTGCTCTTGTATGTAAACTTGTATGGATCATTGCTATGGATTTGGTTGTGTTATTGTTATTTGTTTGTGGATCATTTCATATTCAAGTTCATAGACGTAGTTGATTAACTCATTTGACTCGGGTTTACAATAATGGATTCGTTGGTTTGGCAACCCTCTTAGCCTGCCTGGTTTTGACGTAGGGTGATTGAAAGCCTAAATGCCGAGGGCTTAAGTTATGTCGACCCCCATGCGCTTTAGTTTATTACTTGTTTTCTATACTTGTGCTCATTATACATCATGGAATCACATGTTCTTAAATTGTGATCGTATATAAACCTATGATAACTCACCTGTTACTTGTAGTTTACTCGTATATTGTACATGTTGCAGGCTTTGCTGTTTGATGTCGATGATCATGATGTTGACATTTTAGGTCTGGACATTGTGATACCTAAATTAAATGAATCATTTCGTGTAAGGAATATTTCGCTTAGGAGATATCCAGCTGAAATCCTATTTTGTTAAGTTCCGGCTGAAGTTGAAGTTGAAGCGGAATTCTCAACTTCAAGCGGAACTGGGAGTTCAAGCGGAAGAAGCAATTTTGTCAGCTAGCGAATATTCCGGGTGAAAACGCGTGAGCATCGGATCGTCTACTCGATCTAGCTATTCGAACATCAAAACGTAATTAACCGATTGATTTATTGATCAAAGAAGAACAATTACAATCAGTAACACTCAGATACAGACTCAGAGAAACACTCTTAGAAACACACACTTAGTAGAAATCTCACATTCTCAGAACTCTACCAATTACAAAGACCAAACCTCTATATATACTAGCTGACCGAGCTTTGGCCGAACCTCAGGTTCGGCCAGTCCGAACTCCAGGTTCGGACCTAGTTCGGCCATACCTAGTTGACTTTGATCTTGATCTTGCTTGATACTTCACACGACGCACATATCAGGTATCAACAAACTCCCCCTCGTCGTGTGCAGTATCTCTTCAACATCATCAACATTGTATCTTCAATCAAGCTCCCCCTCAAGTGTAGAATCCGTTCGTTCAATGAAGTGAATCTTTAAACAAACTCCTCCTCAACTCGATCGTAGCTTGATCTTGAAAACTTGATGACATTTTAGTGTATCTCTGGTCGTTTATCAACAGCTTCAGAAGACTCGAAGTTGTGATATCTTGCACATAGTAACCTGCTCAAAACATTTTAAAATAATCTTGGCGCAAAATGTCTCTTTGAGACTCCAAGATATGATATTGAAAATGATTTGTATCACGTGTTGATCAGATCGAAAATAAAACAAAAACAAAATCCTTTTGGCTTTTTGAAACTTATACTAAAACACACCGAAAATCTTTGTTATTTTCTTGATATGAAATGAAATTGCAATACAGAATCAAACACTATTTTTGGTATGAGAAAGATCACTATATGGGATCATTTTGATCAAAACGCACTGAACTGCACTTCAATTTCAATTAATCGAAACACATAAGTCATGCTGATTGCTGGTATAATTTATCCAACTTAAACTCAGGCAGAATCATACTCATAACATTTGGATATGTTAAGGTATTGATTAGATTTGCTTTGACCAGTGTATCCCACACTATCAGACATAATCAGACATTTTCAGTTTTTCTCTTTTTCTTATGTGTGATAGCATATGTGATATTTCACATTGCATAATATTTTTCATGATATCATCAGCTGTGTTCCATGCAAAAAGAAGTAAGAACGTTAAATCGTCTAACTTAAGGTCGATCTTTCGATACATAGATAAGGCCTCGGATTTAACAAAATAAGAAAATAAAACAAGTTGAAATTGTATAACCCAACAACAATTAGGTCGGTACTCCCGTACACGCAGAGAAAGTCCGATGAGTTATATGAAATACCAAAGAAAATAAAGCAGAACGTCAAACGAACAACGATCAGGTCGATCTTTCGATACGCAGAGAAAGTCCGATCGTTTGACAAAATAAAGAAAATCAAACAAGTTTAAATCTTTGCAAAAAGAACACATGTATACACAGTGACTTCTCATTTTGGATTTCACACTTATTTTTCTTTTTGTGTCATGAAATATGCATCAAGATGTTATCCACATGGTCAACCATTAGTATTTAGTGTTTATCACATCTGAATACTTTCTGATTTGCCGAGCCTACCAAGCATATCAAACAATGATCTTATGGCCCTGTCATCTACTCTATCCATGAGTCAGATACATAAGCCAATGTACCATCATTTCCCAATGATCAATTTCTCACAATTTTATATTTTGCATGTATTCACCTTCCTTCATTATATATTTGACATGTATTCACCTTCTCCCCATAACATGCTTTTTCTCAATTACTCCCCCTTACCCCTTACTTACAATTCTCCCCCTTAAAATGAAAACTCTATTTTTGGATTTTCATTTTACACAAAAACGAGACTCTATTTTTGGGCTTTTGAGAAAAAAATTTAAGCAAAGAAAATTGATCAATCTACACGGATATTTTTCAGTTTTAGAATTCAGAATTTGCAGATTAGAAAGATGTATCATGAAATTTAAATTAAGGAGAATACTCCTCCATCAACAACTTTACAATCGTCGATAGGTCTTCTAGAAATACCTGCACACTGGTTAAACTAATTAGTCCAAAAATGACCCGAAGCGGATCACTTCTGGTCGACCAGTGTCCTTGTTTTGCTTAGAAACCACCTTAGGTTTCCATTGCTGTTGTTTTGGTAAGTCAGTTCTTGATGAAGCAATCACAGGTGACTGTGATGGGGAAACTACATTTTGAGCTTTTGAAAACATTGGAACAAAACGATTTTGTTTATTATAAAATGTAGACTCAACTTCATCAAAAACTCTGCCTTGTTCATCAAAGAATTTGTGGTGGCAGGTTTACCAAAAACAGATTTCTTGTGAAATCTTTGTGGTGAATCAGCAGGTGATGGACAATCTTTTGCCATATGCCCTGGGCGACGGCAAATATAACAAATTCTTGTCTTTTTATCCCATCTTTGATGTACCTGCGAAGAACACACATGAATATCTCGAACATGATCAGAATGAGAATCATATACCTGATGCCTATGATCATGTACCCATTTGGATGTAGGGCTTCGAGATTGAGAACTTTCAGAAGAAATGGTAGCTTTCACAAAAACCTCAGCAATCTTCCGAGCATCAACACAATGAAGAGGAAATTCTTTGTCAGAAAATAATTGATCTGAACCCTTGAGTTTGTAAAACCGCTCGGGTTGAATTTTATCAGCTTGAAAAACTTCCTTCTTCACTTGCTTCATCTTTAACTTCTTTAAATCTGGAGATGAAGATACTGGAACCTTCTCAGCTTTATTTTGCATCCTGTGAAAACCCAATCCTTCATGCTTTCCAGAAATCTTCTCCTCAAGTGTAAAATGTCCATTCTTTGCTAATCGAGAAAATTCAGCTTTTACTTCGGTGACATTCTTTTGATCATAAAAGATCTTTTCATGAAACTCAGGTTGAGACTGAAGCTTGTCACTAGAAGTAACTGACTTCTCATTATCAGCAGACGATGAACCATATACAAACTTAGGTGCAGGAGAAACTGTAGATTTCTTTTCCTTCTTTTTCTTATTCTTCCTGTTCTTCTTCTTTGGCACAACTTTCTCATCCTCAGCAGTAGATGACGGAACCTTTGAATAATCAAATTCGTCAACTTGTTCCTTCACTTCTTTGACAGCTTCTTTGATATGGGCAGGGGGTGATGCAGTCTTATCAAACATCTTCTCAAAATTTTCATCATTAGCGAGAAAGCTTGTGAAGACTTGAGAATTTGAGACATTATTAAGCAATCGATTAGCATCAAGAACTTGAACCTTCAGATCAGAAATTTTCTGTTGAGCCTCAGCAAATTCTTTTTCTTTAGCAATCAATCGCTTTGCAACCTTGTGAGTTTCAAATTTTTGCAAACGCGGATTATCAAGTCCCTCATGTAACCCCTTCTTCAATTTATACTCGTTGCGCTTTTGAATCTCCAAATTCGCGGCTTGAACTTTATTGACACGAACTAACTCCCCCTTCTCATCCAACAACTTTCCCATGTCAAATTGATATGCTTCAATCTTAGCAGTTGACTCTTCAACATTCTTTGTAAGCAGATCAAGTTTGACCTTTGATTTATCAAACAAGTTCTGAAAATCAGCAGCTGTATCTTCCGCTTCATCCTTCCATTTCTTGACATCTTGTACCAACTCATCCCGTTCTTCACAAATCTTAGCTTTTGCAGCTTCAACATCCCGTTTATCTTGTTTAGAAATTTCTAAAACTTCAGTCAGCCATTTGATTTCTTGAAGCAAACATTCATTCTTCAAACTCAATTCCTTCACATTGGTTTTAGACACTTCTAACTCCACCTTTGCATCCTTGAATTCCTCAGAAAGTTTGTGAATTTTAGACAATAACAAAGTATTTTCTTTCATCTGACTCTCCATATTCTCAGCAGATTCATAAGAACTTGGATTTGAACTAGTATCGGAACTAGTTTCTGAACAAAAATCTTCTTGTTGATCATGAGTAACTATCAAAGCAGATGAATCATACCCAAACTGTTGACCCCAATCATACACACCATCATTTTGAGCCATCAAAGCTGTGGTCTTGCTTGTGTTACTAGTAGATGGTTGAGTAAAACCAGGCTTTGGTGATAGAGGAACACCAGACTTATTTGCATGTTCCTGATGACATTCCTTGGCAAAATGTCCAAACTGTTGACATTTATAACACTTTAATTTAGACTTATCAAATCCCAATTTTCCATTGAAATCAGCTGAACCCATGTTGTGCTTTTTGAAAAACCGTTTCGATCGCTGACCTAGCATAGCGTATTGCCAAGCTAAATCTAATTCATTCAATTGATCATCATCAAGTTCGTTAAGATCATCCCTTGTAATCTTGGCATCAGCAACATCTTTGATAATTAACCCAAATGATGATGAAATTAAAGCAGAAATCATGTTTGCACAATCATTTGTAGAGTCAGCAGAAAAAGCATTCTGATTTGAAAAAATTGGAATTGTAAAGTTACAACCTCGTGAAGACGTATTATCAAAATTATCAGAAATTACAGTCAAGAAAGCTGTACTTGGTGCAGAATTGAGATTTGGTTTAGCTTTAGCATTCATGCTGGCTGTATTCTCACCATGATACAACTCAGGATGTTGCAAAGTAGCAGTTGATTTCTTGGAGTTCAACATTTCCATTTCCCGAGCATGAAGTTTTCCAGTAAGCGCGTGAAACGTCATTGTAGAATAATCCTTGTCATGAGTGAGTAACAAAACATAATTTTCCCACTTTTCAGGTAACGCTTCCATGATCTTTTCCTTTAAATCCGCATCAGATTTTTCAATTCCAACAACCTTCAATTCACTAATCAAATGTGAAAATCTTGAAACTAGAGCAGTAATGTTTTCATTGTCATAATTCTGAAAATTATCAAATTCTTTGTTCAAGAATTACTTTCGACTCTTCTTATAATCAGCATTTCCTTCACATCTTGCGGATAAAGCATCCCACAATTGCTTAGATTTCTTGCAAGTGCTAAATTGATGAAGCAATTCAGTAGGTAAAGCCATAGTAAGATAACCATAAACTTTCTTTTCAAGCTCATAACTTTTTCTTTCAGCACCATCGAAATCTTGAATTTCTTTAAGATCTCCATCTTCCATTGGTCGTTCATACAACTTTCGAATTGGAATCCGTAAATCAATGTCATTTGTGCTAATATAAGCAGAAAATCGTTTCTTCCAATTTTGATAATCTTCCAGCTTCAATAATTTGGGAACTTTCTGGCTTGTTCCAATTTCATTATCAAAATTCAGCATGGTTTGCAAGGCACTTTGCATTGCAGCAAACGCGTGAAATTCCGACATCGTTCGAAAAAATAAGATTCTGCCGTCCGAACTCTCTCCGAACTTATAACTAAGCTCCGAACTCTGTCCGAACCTAAAACCAACCTCCGAACTTCGTCCGAACTTGCTCCGAGTCAAAATCAACAGACCGAACTCCTAAGAGACTCCGATCTAGCACCGAACTACCTCCGAACCTTGATTTAACTCCGAACCTTGTCCGAACTAGTGACCGAACACAGAAAACTCCGAACTTTGACCGAATTAACACCGAACTCTCACCGAAGATGGACCGAACTTCAAATTCGGAGCAGTTACTCCGAACCTGATCAGGAAACTCTGAACTTCGACATAATTTTTCAAAAACGTTCGATTTTTGATGAATTTTGACGAAAAACGTACCAGTCAGACCAGAAAAATGATGAGGAACGATTTAAGATCAAATTTGACACAAAACGCACGTCAGAAATGATTGAAAATACGTAATGAAACTCGAGAAAACTTCAAAAACGCTTAAAAAACTGAAAATAGCAACCACAGATCAGTAGAGTGAACCAAAAAGCTCTGATACCACTTGAAAACGCGTGAGCATCGGATCGTCTACTTGATCTAGCTATTCGAACATCAAAACGTAATTAACCGATTGATTTATTGATCAAAGAAGAACAATTACAATCAGTAACACTCAGATACAGACTCAGAGAAACACTCTTAGAAACACACACTTAGTAGAAATCTCACACTCTCAGAACTCTACCAATTACAAAGACCAAACCTCTATATATACTAGCTGACCGATCTTCGGCCGAACCTCAGGTTCGCCCAGTCTGAACTCTAGGTTCGGACCTAGTTCAGCCATACCTAGTTGACTTTGATCTTGATCTTGCTTGATACTTCACACGACGCACATATCAGGTATCAACACCGGGTGAACTCGATTATCCACCAGATAATGAGTTCAACAGGACTTTTCCTGAGATGTCTTTTCAGCAAGTCCAATCCTGCAAAAGCTTCTTATTTGCTTCTAAATCTACCCAAGCCGCTCTCCAAAAGTAGTACGGTGCTGATCAGACGCAAGTTATTCCAATTGTCGAAGTTTATGCTTTTGGTAGTTTGTATTTGACTTTGTATTAAACGGTTTAGATTAGATCGTTTGAGATCAATGGCTGTCATTGATCTCATCTGCACTATATATAGCATAGTTAGCTCTTAGTTTTATACACGGTTCTCGATCACCTTGTAATAGTGTAACTTTGAGTTGATGCAAATAGTGTCGAGTATTTCTTACTTTGTTGTCACTATACTTATGCAAATCAAACACTACCTAATACAAGAGAGGTAAATCTGCTAGAGTAAAGTGAAGTATAACTTAATTCCGCAGGGTTATATTTACAAGTAGAGGGTTATTGTTTCAGTTAATTCATAACTAATAACGATCCTACAAGTGGTATCAGAGCTTTGGCTCTTACTTTGAAGACTCTAAGTGCTTCAAAGTCGATACTCTACTTGCCTACTTTACAAGCTTTGTTGTTATTTTCTTTCTAAAAAGTTTTCAAAATGAGTGACTTAAGTCTAGGATCTTCAAACGGCAGTGCCAACAAACCACCAATGTTCACTCCTGATGACTTTGGTACCTGGAAACTCGGGATGGAAGG
>JBCNJP010006839.1:0-37852 GCA_039602395.1 Deinandra increscens subsp. villosa | reverse complement strand
ATAAACTTGATATATATTTTTTGTTTGAACCCAATTACGATAGAAAACAATAATAAACAATTAAAAAGTATTTTAAATATGTTTCAGTCATCAAATAAATAGTTTGATGATAGAATAGTGCTTCATCAACTAAAATATTATAAGTTACAAAAGATAGGTTTGGAATTTTAATAGTAAAAAAAAAAAGAAAAAAAAATTAGAGTAATTATATATATATACAATGAAAATTTGAACATAAATAGTAAACTTTTCTATTTTATTGTTTGGCCACGATAGTTTGGATGTTTGACAGTTTCTACCCATTAAACTTTTAAACAATATTTTTTTAACCAAATAGTAAATTTTTAGTTTTCAGAGTTTAGTCACATATGTTTCATATTTTTACGTTTTCTACCCTTTAACTTTTAAGTTTTTTTTTTTGTTTTAAGTTTTGTTGTTTTCTACTTTGACCACGAAACTTTTAACTTCTCTACTTTCGTTTTTAGTATACTTTATAGTTTTATACTTTCACCACGAGACTATTTTTAGACTTTTACGTTTTGCACCCCTTAACTTTTTAACCCTATAACTTTTAACGTTTTTTGTTTGTTTTAAGTTTTGTTGTATTCTACTTTCACCACGAAGCGTTTAACTTTTCTACTTTCGTTTTTAGTATACTTTTATATTTTATACTTTCACCACGAGACTTTTAGACTTTTACATTTTATACCCCTTAACTTTTTAACTTTCGTTCAGCATACAAATTCAACCCTGCAACAATGCGCGGGGTGGGAAACATCTCGTTCACTAACAAAACAAATTAGTGATCTATAAATTTAATATGTTGCAATAAGAAACTGTTAATTTAGTTAGTTGTGTCTAAATTTATTGTTTTAGTTAATTATTAATCTTTAGTATAGAAATATAATAGGTAAACTTTATGTTTTTTTTTAAATTTAAATTAAACTACAAGGTTTATTTGTAACTATATCTGAACTAAAAGGGTTATATAAACTTTTAATTTTGAAACCCGTATTAACCGACAAAGTGTGGACATTTATCAACTCTAAATCCCTTTATTACTTATGGAGGGATAATTATACCAAACTAGTATAGGGTTGAGTTCTATAGAAAACCAATATTTTATAAAAAACCAAAAAACCAAGGAAAAAAATTATTTTTTTTAAAAACTTTTTTTATATGTTTCTTTCATGATTTTAAGAATATTGGAAAAAGAAAAAACTTTAAAAACGTTTTCGAGTTTTTTTTAAAAATAAAATAAAATTCGAATTTTAGCTTGAAATTAATATTGCACTATGCAACAATAATATAAAATTGGTTTATGAATGTCAATTCTTTGTCTTTTACATTATTCGCATAAACCACATTCATATTTAAGTTAAGTCTCTTGTTTTTAAGTAGTTTTAATTATAATACATTATGCAATACTATTGGTACTATTGCATGATGCAATAATAAAAAATCACTAAACTTTTTATTTTTTAAATTTTTTTTCCCATAAATAAAGCTAATAAAATTATAGAATTTTTGGTGAAATTATTTTTAAAAAATATTAATATATGAAGAAGTTATAGAGAAAAAAAGGTTGGTTTTTTGGTTTTCTGGATAATTATTGGTTTTCTATAGATCTTTCCCCTAATGAATGTATCAACTTTAGTAAACAAAAAGTTGGCTTAGTAATGAGGTAATGATTATATTTTTCTTGAAAGTTTCAATTGTCATTCTTATTTTTATTGGATTGATACTTTCTTTTTATTATAGTTTTTTATAAAAAGTTTTTTTATTAATATTGTCTATTTTTTAACAGCAATATATTAAAAAAAACTCTGACAAGTTTCTTTTTATCTATAATTTTTTACAAAAGGCTTTTCTATATATATTATCTACTTTTTTAAGACCTTTTTTTTTCACATGTCTTTTATATTATTTTACTTTTATTTAATAATAAGACAATAATTACATGTATTTTTCCAAAAAAAAAAAAGTTACTTTAAAAATAGTTTTGTAATAAAATTTAAAAAATAATCTTTTAGAAGTGATCAATATTTTTAAAATAATTTAATGTTTTATAAATTTTGTATAATAGCTTTTTTTCTAATTTTTTATAATATTATATAAACATAGACTTTTTTATTCATCTTTTATCGATATTTTTATTTCTTTAAAAATACAAATTATAATATACTTTTTTAATTGTTTGAAGTAGATTAAAAAAGACACCGTTATGTTTAAAGCTTTATATAATATTTTAAAGGAAAACATTGTTTTTCTATTTATCAAGAACTAAAAGCAAAAATATTTTTTATGTCTTTTCTCCTTAGCTTTGAACTTTAACAACATGTTTTTAAAATTTAATTGACTTGATATTTTATCAAAAAATAATTAAATGGGTTAAATAAATAAAAAAACAAATACATTTTAACGAATAAGAGTAGGAGAGAGAAAATGCATATTTCTAGAAATAACTGATTTTGATAAATAAAAAAGTTACTTTTTGTTATTAACAAACCTATACAAAATACAACTTGCTATCTAATAAATGGCAATATTATATTCAGTCTTTGTTATATCTCAATTGTATATTAAGAAAGCCTAATGTACAAGCCTTCTAACTTTATAATCCACGTGGCTTCCAACGACCGTTTAACGTTTTTCTCTTCGCTTTACACGCCTTCACCTTACTCTTCTCCATGCTACTCTGACTGTGCTACCAGTCACGTCTCCATGCTACTATCACTGTGCTACCAGCCTCCGTCCTTTGGGTATGGTGAGATTGGAGCCATACTTTGGTCCTTTTTATTCATCATTTGTAACCATTTCCTCATTGTGTTCAAACGGTACCAGGAATTTACCTCTCTTCCTACGGTAGGTCTCTGCTTATCTTTGGGTGCTCTGCCCATTTTACGGTTGTTGTTGGTTGTGGGTTGTCTTTGTCATCTTTATGATTTCTTCTTTTTTGCAATACTTGCATTCCGATTTGTCTGTTTATGCTAATTCGTTGTCATTTTTGCGATGTAGGGCTTCGTATCGATCGGTGGGTGGTTGCTGTTGTTGTCTGTCACATAAGGTTAGTTCCTTACGTTTATGTTTTTGTTTTTGGGTGTTTTGGATCTAAAGTTGTATCCTATTGTATAGTCATTTATAGATCTTTAATTTTTAGTGAGGGTTCCATGTCTCTCGCAATTTTAGGATGGATTCTGTTGTGTGGTCTTTTAGAAAGCGTTCATTTTTTATAGGGGTTCCATGTCTTTCATAGTTTTAAGGTTATATTGTATTTTGTTTCGTTTGTGTTTGAGAGGCTGATTTATTGGGGGTTTTTCATACGTTAGAGTATTTTTTTTCCTGTTTGGTTGGTTCTAAGGTTGTTTTTTTGGGGGGTTTGTGTATGAGAAGTGGATTTTTGTGGGTTTTCAGTTTAATTTTTTCTAAGGTTTCCATGTCTTTCACACTTTTAAGGTTATATGTGTTTGAATTGAGTTACTCTTTCACAGGTGTGGTTTTTGGGTGTTTATTATACGGTGCGTCATATGGTATCCTAGCTTTGAAGATAGGGAGAGATCAGCTAACAGGTGGATTTTTTGGTTGTGTTGATCATGTGTGATTTCCTTTTTTTAGATCTTTCATTTTTAGTGAGGGTTCCATGTCTCTCACAATGTTTTGGTTGGGTTTGTGTTTGAGAACCTGAGTTTTTTGGTGTTTCTATGTCTTTCACGCTTGATATGTCATATGGTATCCACAGTTTTCAAAATGGCCCTGTTAAGTTTTAAAAGAAAAGGGTTTTTTTTTTAAATGAGCCTGTTAAGATTCTTAAAAATATGCTTATGTTTGGCTGTTAAGGTTTTAAAACAATAGTCTTATGTTTAATTATGCCACTGTTTGTAGCCTACAGTTTTAAGGTTGGGTCTGTGTTTCAGAAGTTAATTTTTTAGGTGTTTAAGAAGTGGAGTTTTTGGGGTTTTCAGTTTCATTTTTAATAGGGTTCTATGTCTTTCACACTTTTAAGGTTATATGTTTTTTATTGAGTTGGTGTTTCATAAATGGGCCGTTGGGATGTTTATCATATGGTGTGTCGTATGATGCAGTGGATAGCACACCGCCAGATGCAAAACAGGCTGCAACCAGTGACGCAACCCCCAAAGGAAAGGCAACAACAGAGGACATCCCACATCGTCAGGCTGCTAAGGAGCTGTTCAAAGAGAAAGGTATTTAACAAACCTATACAAAGTACAACTTTCTATCTAATAAATGGACAATTCTACAATTGCCCAACACTAGGCTGCAATCAATACCTAATACAGAGACTATAACTCATGCAGATGGTGGATGCGGTGTTGCACAGCACGCTAAACCACGAAGCAGCTAGGCAGGTAACGAGAGGTCATTTGGAAAAAAACTAGGTTCAGGCTTTTGACCAGGGCATGGGTGTTTAGGGTAGAAAAATAGATATGAACTCCACTCTTAGTGGCTATGACAACCACCATTTTGTTGGACAGATGAAACCTAAACCCGCTTTTGATTAAGCGATTGTAGATACAGATGATGTATGCGATGTTTATTTCAGTTTTATAAAATGGTCTCTCGATTGCTACTATTTTTATGCATCTGGAAACTATTAACTACTGCGTCTCACTTTAATTTCTCTCTTAGAATACCTAAGATTACTACCTTTCTCTTTCTTATGGTAAGTGTTTCTTCTTTGATTTTTTACATTATGGTAAATGTTTTTTTTCTTTCGACACCTACAAAGTGATAAGGGTAAATATGTCTTGCTTTATGGGAGTTGCCTGACTATGTTTTGGGACATTCTCTAATCTTTCATCACATATACTTATTTTTTTCCATGCACCTTGCAGAATATTATCTGCTAGACTTCTTGAGCAGGCCACCACTCAATCTTGTAAAAGTATATAAAATAAAATAAAAGATGTTGTAAAAAAGCAACCGGCGCGAAGCGCAGGTCGCAACATCTTGTAAAAGTATATAAAATAAAATAAAATTTATATAAAGTTGACTTTTTGGTACATATATTCTTTACTAGTCATCTTCTTCAACAAAACATATATTCTTTATGAACTTACCTTCAACAAAACATATATTCTTTATGAACATACCTTCAACAAGGATGTTTTGTCCTTTGGATTTTGAGCATCTTTCTAAGTCTTTTTGGGGCTTGGGTGCGTTTAAAGATAAGCAAGGTCATTTATAATTGAGTAAGGGTCTAGGATCCCACTAATCAAAGAGTGGATCCGCCCCTGTCTAGAGGCATGTGTTGCCTTACACTCGCCAATTTAGTTATTTTTGTTGAATTACGTGTGTCGCGCAAATAACCAGTTAAAATAGTGAAATTGCAAAAACACTACTTATAATAATAAATATACAAAAAGGCAAACAGCTCACCCTGGTTAAATATAACACTAAAAGAAGTAAATATATAAATGCAACGGTGTAATACTAAAACTAATAAAACAATTTAAAATGAATTAAAAAAACTAACAAAACGATATAAAAGTAGTTTTATTTTTCATCGATAGGCCACCAACAACCCACAAACATTCTTTACATGCCCTGTCTGTTTATATCCATATCAGCATGGCTTGAAAAGATGAAAACACTTTTCATTAGTAAAGGGTCTTTACAAGCCCTATCTGTTTATATCCATATCAGCATGGCTTGAAAAGATGAAAACACTTTTCATTAGTAAAGGGTCTTTACAAGCCCTGTCTGTTTATATCCATATCAGCATGGCTTGAAAAGATGAAAACACTTTTCATTAGTAAAAGGGTCTTTACAAGCCCTGTCTGTTTATATCCATGATGATCACACTTTCAAAATCAATCCTCTTTTTTATAAGTAGTTTTATTTTTCATCGATAGGCCACCAACAACCCACAAACATTCTTTACGTGTCCTGTCTGTGAAGGCCTTAGTCTAAGTTTGGAGGATTTTGTGTTTTCAAAGGATGCTATAAGAAGCATAGAAGACCAACTACTAGAAGTTGCACCTTTGTTATATCACCTGAATTTATCTTGATATTCTCATCCATGTTCAAACAACCACAGGTAAATAAAACTACATTAGATGTTCAAACAACCACAGGTAAGTTCAAAATAAAAAAAAAACATCACAGATGAGAACAACCACAAATGTTCAAAATAAATAAAAACATCATAGATTAGTCGTCGTCCTCGTCTGCATCATCCCGCCTGTACCGCCTGTTGTCATAGTCATACGGTGGGTCATTCTGCCCGTAGTCAAAATCCGGTCGCTGTGGCGGCGGAGGATAGTCCGTATAACCCTGGTGGGCATAAAACGCCAACTGCTGCTGGGTGTGGTAATCTTGCCAGTGATGGTTCCAGGCGCACTCATTGTACTGCATCTATCTGATATTGTGGACGCCTAGGTCAATACTATCCAACCTGTAAATCAAATTAAATAATTAAAAGTTAATTAGTAGATGAAAAATAAGTGAATAAAATTAATACAAAATATAAAGTAAAGCGGTCTAACCTGTCAACCAAAACATCAGGTAGCGCCAGGGCCGAATACTGATGTCGCCTCTCGTTCTGGGAGTGTGCCACTCCCTCATCAACCATGTACTCGTGTCCCGCACCAGAACCACTGCCTCCAGCGCCCCCAACACCGTGCCCAAAATGTTGGGGATGTTTGACACGGTAAAAATATTGTCCATCCTCACCCCGTAACTTAATTGCAACCTTAACGACGCAAAGGGCTTTATGATCCAGCATGCGAGGGATCGTAACCGGACCGACCCGATTAGCATTAGACATGTCAACACCAAGGTTATGGGCAATGGTAGTAACGAACCCTCCACAACAAATGTAGTTCGCCTTGTGGCTCATCTGGGTGTTCAGGAGCTCTGCAAGACAGTGTGCAAGTGAACCGGCTGTATGTTAGCCAGACAATACAAGAAAAACAGATCTTGTATGCCTACCACATCCTGACTCCTAACTCGTGGGATGATTGAATTAGAAATCAACTTTTGAAATAACTTCAAAAAAGAGTCCTCACAGGTCGCAATACGGTTGCCCCCCCCCCCCCCCGTTTTCCAGCTCTCATCTGAAACTGTGTTCCACCACCCTTCCATTAGGTCCTGGTTAACGCCAGAAACAGCCTCACGGTACATCGGAGTACCCAACTCGTCGGACGTGTATAACCCAGACACCGTCGCAAACTGCCTCAAGGTTAACTCATACGATGTACCCCCAAGCCTGAAACGGACCTGATTTGTCTCAGGTTCGTGGCGTTTGAATGGTCCCTGAACTGGGACATTCTTCTTCTGAGGATTATAGAAGAATGTTGACAGGAACTCCATTATTAGAAAATAGAACATATGGTTCCTAACCATCGCGAACAACCGTCTCCAGGGTCCATCCCCAACATACGACTCGAACCTCGCCATGCCCTCACACTCAGCAAGAACACCCTCGTCTAGATAAAATGGTGACCCAACCTTTAGTCCCCTAAGTTTGCTTAGTCTCCTGAACTCGTCCGAACGATCGTCGAACTGCAGCCACGGGTGATCATCAATACCTGCCATAGTACCTAAGAAACACCCAACAAACATCTTGTAAACATTCAGTGTAACCAAAAAAAAAAATCTGTATGAACAATACGCAGCGTATTAGGGATTACGCAGCGTATTGTTCTTCTGTATGAACAATACGCAGCGTATTGAACCTTACGCAGCGTATTGTTCTTAGATCAGATTCGCAATTCTTTTGGGTAAAACTTCTTGTTCCATCAGATTCGCAATTTCTTTTGGGTAAACCTTACGCACGTGTAAAATTAACTTCGTGTTCCATCAGATTCGCAACAGATGGTGAATGAAATAAACACAATTCTTTCGGGTAAAACTAAAATTAAACAAAACATACATTTTTATCTAAACTTAAATTAAAAGAACCCAAATCGCAACAGGAATCAAATGATAAACATATTACTTGAAAGAAAACTAACCTTTTTTTGAAGATTAAGAGAAGGAATCGAAGAAGGAGCGTTTCTGCAGTTTTCTAGTGTGGAGGCTGTGAATGTGAAGACTAGGTTAAACTGATGCGTTTATGCAATACGCATACCCTATACGCTGCGTATAGCATAATACGCTGCGTATTATTTTATTTTTATTTTTTTTTACTAAACGTTTTGAGCAGTGTAAGTACATAAAAACGTGATGTGATTTTTTCAGATTTTTTAAAAATACTTCATTTTTTTTCTCAATATAAAACATGTTGAATTAGCTAGATGCTTGAGTGTTTTGTAAAATATATATATATATATATATATATATATATATATATAATGTATTTTTTTAGAAGATGAATCATTTGCTGTTCTTACAATCGCATATAATGTATTTTAGTTACATGTATAATGTAAAAAATAACAAATAAAGAATATCTTTACAACCTAAATACAATGGAAATTCAATACTGATCAAGGATTAAGGTTTATAAAACCAGGCTTGTCTTTGTTAGCTTGAACGTAAGTGTGGTATCTGTCTAGCTCTTTTTTATATACTCGAACCCATTCTGCAGCTTCTTTAGTTCGGTTACCGCTCCAATGCGGATCAACGTATGGCCATGGGACGTCCCCCTGTAATTCTAAATTGAGGTAATGACGGTTGCCAGAGTTTAATAGCGATATCACTCGAGGATTTTTTATTGGACCAGAATCAATCGGGAAGAATGTAGTGTTCATGGTTAGTGAAATGCCGTGAACAATACAATTGAACGTTTTTGCAATTAGAAGACCGGTTTCTGGCATAATCATCCAGCATTCAGGTGGAGCGGGAGCAGTCCTGAACCAATCAAGGCTTTTACGTAGCTCCATGTACTGGTCTATGTAGTCTTCGGAGTCATTATCACCGTTGAATTCGTTACCGTTGTATACCTTTGTCCAGAAAATTTTATTTTTATCAAGCTCTTTTATTAGTTCTTGCCGAACGTAATCCCATAGGCCTTCAGAATATCCTAGACCTACGGCAACGGCACGAAATCCACAGTTACCGTCACCGTCTACATTCGTTAGTTTTTTAATGTGCTGCCTCTTTATGTACGTTGGTATATCTTTTCCGTATATACTTAAATTGTAATCGCTAAGGTCTGGTGTATCACTATCTACCTTTTTTTTTACCTTTTTTTGCCTGGGTTTGTTTTTTCTGGGAACTTTGGCCAAGGTCTACAGTTTCCTGTGACCCGACATACGAACTATACCGTGGCGGCTCCGTATATGAATTTTTCGGACCGGTATACGAGCTGTGTCTGGCCTGCTCCTGAGCCCTCTGTTCATCCCTCTCTTCTTTAGCCTTTGTGGTTGGGCGACCACGGGTATTTGTTTTGACTTCGGGCTCCTTGTATTTTGGACTGGGCCTAGCTTTGTTCCAGAAGTTCATCATTTTTTCGAACGTACTCTTCTGGGAGGATTTTGGCTGGGTCACTGCGTATTCATTAGACTCGGCTTCAGACCGATCCAAACCTTCGTCACCATGAAATTCGTCAAATTTTCCTGGATACGCCGACTTTTCATAATTGAGCTTCCGCCAAAATGGATCGATATCTTCCAGAGGCATTACGTAATCTGAAATAATAAACAAATTAGAAAATATTCCAACATAATAATATAATAAGACGACCGCAAGAAAATTGGTCTCTAGTTTAACACACCTGGAATCTCTAGCATTTGTTCAAGCCGACAGGCGCACGGGATGCCACATCCGGTGTATAGTTGATGACCGCAAGAAAAGTTGTGCACCTTCAGTACTCTATGCAGCCTATCGATCTCTTTGTATAACAGGTCCAGGCATTTAATGGACACCCGGCCCCTTATACGGTCAAACAAACGAATGTTCGCGTGATGAGCCATCGTCTTAATTCTACTAGTGCCCAGTTTTTCTTTTAGCTCACCTAGCTGAGTCCGTTGCGCAACCTCAATAAATCCAACTAAATGTTCCAGCGTCGCCCTTCTGGTCCTAAGATGTGATTTCAGGGCATGGTGCTCGCTCTCGGCCCTGTTCGTCGTGTTCTCGCCATAATTACGACGTGAACTAGTCCAGCAAGTTACAAACCGGAACCGGTAGTTGGTTAACCAGTAATCATCAAGATATTTCAAACATTCTGAAAAAAACAACGATAATTATTATTTATAAAATACAGAAACTAATTATTATATTTAAATATATAGTAAGGCAACTTACCGAGCCGGCCAACTTTAGCAAGTTTTTTAAATATTCTATCTTTAAACTTGTGATACTGATTTTCATTTGGAGAGTCAACCAACAACCACCAATGACTCTGGAAATCTTTCCACTTGTACACTTGGCAGTTACCGAAGCTCTTCTGCCAATGTTTAGTGATATTGTCCCAGATATGTATCCTGCAAAGCTGGTGATTAGCTTGTGGAAATACTTTGTCGCAAGCGTTAACGAGAGCCAACTCTCTATCGGTTACTATAACCGATGGCTGGTACACATCCGATAACAGGTCCTTTACAGCCTCAAGGAGCCAGGTGTAACTGTCTTGACGTTCATTGCTCAAAATGGCATGAGCAAAGAAGAATGAGTTTCCTGTGGAGGTGACGCCAACCAGTTCAACCAGCGGAAGGTTGTACTTGTTTGTTTTATACGTGGCGTCAATAATCAAAACGTGCGGGAACGCCCGCCAACACGTGTAACCCGTTGGACTAACGAAGAAAATCTCCTGCGTTATGTCAGTAACTGGGTCCGCTCGGATGTGATACACGTAACCCCTACGTTGAAGCTCGTTTTGGAAAATTTCCATAGGCGTGTTACCGCAACATCTGCTCGTCTTTATTTTATCCTGAGCGTTATATATTGCTTTTAATGTCGAAACATTATCAGGATATTCGTTCTTTATTGTTGATAAAATGTTTTGCGGTGGCATATTTTGGCCCATAAGGTTACCAACCAAGCAATCTTCCTGAGGTCTTAGTCTCCTTGCGTAGGCGTGAGCCTCAAGATGTTGGCTCGGCCTGTGGTTATGTGAATCACATTCAATTTCCACCTCGTATCCGGCATGGAAACCGTTGTATACGCCATACAGCATGAACGGACACCCACATTTTTTACTGCCGGTTTTTTTAACTTTGGCTATGCTTTCTAATTTGCCGGAACGATCACACTTTATCCACCCTTTACCGACCTTACCTAATAATTTGTTCGGGTTGGACCGTCTTCTGTTTAGGGCGTAACCATTTTCTCTGCCCTTTTGCTTGACCCAATCGAAGAGGTCGTCAAAGGTTTTAAAAATCTATACAAAAAATAAATTTTTTAAAAAAGACGATTAATTATCCGGCAGGTTGATTACTTGGGCCGATTCAATTTTGTTATAAAAAATAAATTACCTGGTCGGTCCTGTAGTCGACATCCGGTGGGTATACTTTGCGTACACCAAACTCGTCGAATTCATCTGTATCAGAATCCTCGTTTACATGTTCCGCGTTTGTTTTAGGTTCGGCATCTCCATGGTACTGATTCTCATACTGAGAACCGCCGGGGCCGGCCCATGACGAATTGTCACCGTGAAAGTGAGAATACTGAGTGTCATATTGAGAAGCGGCAGGGAGGCCCCATGACGAATGCTCACCGTAAAAATTAGAATATTGAGTGTCATAATAGCTTTCGGGTATCTATAAAAATAAAAAATATCGAATTAATAATTTTAATTATAAATAAAGTAAATACAATATTTTTTAAACACCACTGCTCGCCTGGTTTAAATCAAACGTCGGTTCTGAGACCGAAGGGTAATGACTTTCTATTCGAGGTGCCTCCTTATAAAATCAAAAAATAAATACAAGTTAAATAAATATTACTTTAAATATAATAATTTAATTAGATATTATAAATATTAACTCTTGCCTGATTTAAATCGATAGCCGGTTGGGAATACGACCGTTGATACGGTTGAACCGCGTATTCATCCTTCAAAAAAAAATTATATCCGCTGTTTTAAATACAACATTATAAAATTAATAGTTCAAAATTAAAATAACTTTGCTTACGTGTTGTGCCGGCTGGTTTAAATCGAGAGGCTCGTCATTCGAGAATATATTCCAAAGCGGCATTATACTAACAAAATTTGTAATTTTTTTCCAAACAAGCAGAATGAGTAACTGCGACTAATGAAATAATGTATCGATATGTAGGTAAAGAGTGGTCCTGCAATGCGTGTTATATATAGGTAAAAATGTAACGACATGCCAATATTCGATTTCAATCGAATCAAATGAAACCCATTCTCATCTGTGGAGGGGCAATTATTTCTGAAAAGTAATACGCAGCGTATAGGAGATTACGCTGCGTATTAGCCCCTTTACGCTGCGTATTCTAACATACGCTGCGTATTACTTTAAACAAGATATCTGCTCCACCTGCAGAGACACTGCTGGTGAACAGTGAACCCTGTTCATGAACAGTGGCGCCAATAATGTATACATACGCTGCGTATTGAGGAATACGCTGCGTATGTAAAATTTTAGAAATCTTGTCCCGGTTATAAATAGAGACGTATATATCACATGGTATATACCGTTTACAGAAAACTGCCGACAATCACCCAAATTATTTCACCAATTCGACATGAGTTTCGGTAGGAGATCGTGGACGATTCGATCGACTAATGAAAGTTACCTGGGTTTAATCGTGGATGATGCATACAGCCGTAATCCTAGATATTTTACTTTAAATATCTATCATTACGGTCATTTTACAGATTTACCGGGAAGGAGATACGTTGAAGGCCGTTGTACTTTGGCGGATTACTGCGATGTGAATGAGTTTAGATTCTATGATATGAGTCTAATCATGCCACATCTGGGGTATGAAAATACAAACAACATGTGGTTTTATTTTAAAAACCCTTATCTTGATCTTGACAGCGGTCTCGAACCGTTAACAAATTAGATAGACGTTGATCGTCTGATTTCTTTCATAAATAAAGACATCAGAAGTGTTGACGTCTACGTCATTGACAGTGAGCTGGGAGCAAAGACTGAAGAAGATTACCCGAAGAGCCGGGTGAAATGGGACGCCTCAAGCTCCAAGGCAAAAAAAAAAATTGTTTTAAAAGTTTAAGAGTTATATCGTGTTTGTGTTTTTAAATATTTTATATTTTTATGTTGAAAATAAACGTCCTGTAAGAAATTAACATTGTTATAATTTAACTCATAAAATAACGGTTACATTGACAATCTTGTTCAAAATAAAACAGAACTAAAAACTAACAGCGCTAAAATTCTGGTTCAAAACGACACCGATAAATGTGCTGTGAAACATTTAAAAATATTATAAAATACTTAAACCCATGCAAAAAATATAAAAAAACCATCCACAAATTACATACCTTTTCCGATAGTTACCCACCTCGGTGGATTTGTTTTTTCTACAACAACTTCTTCTTCCACCGCTTCTTGTCTAACAGATGATCCTTCACCGGATTTTTTTGTTGGCCTCCATTTTTTTAGAACCCACTTCGAGGACTTTGGGGTAGGTTGTGAATGATATTCACCGTCGTTTACCTCGTGACGTTTCGACATCTTTACCGGGTCTTAGCTTAGAAGAGCGTTTGGAAAAAATTAACTTGAATGGTTTGAGATTGAGGATTTTTTGAGATTTTGGTTGGGTGAAAAATTGTGGGAGATAATGAGAGATTTGTAGAACAAATAATCTCAGAAACACATACGCTGCGTATTGCCAAATACGCAGCGTATTGTAATTAAAAACCCTAATCCTGTCCGGATAATGATGATGTCTTGATTAAAACATTCTATACGCAGCGTATTCCCTAATACGCAGCGTATGGAATGTCTGCAGAATTAATTAGTGTATTATACGCTGCGTATTGCCTAATACGCAGCGTATAAGGATGTTTAATTAGCAGCACCCTTATGATAATATGATAAAAACAACATAAATATAAATATTACCTGATAAGCCGGTGAATACAGTCATGGTTGTGGTGGCCATCCGAGTCTTAATCGGGATCTTGTTTAGGGCGTATGGCGATGATGGTGGTTTCGGTTTAGAGAGTTAGAGAGAGGAAATGATTAAGGTGTTTTATCTTTGTCTATGACCTCTATTTATACATCTAAGGGGAAATCTTAACTGGATTTGGTAAGGGTAATTACGTCCATCAAGTAATTACCTTCTTTTTTTTTCAACGACAAATTTGAATCACTGACAGGGACATTACACCACTCACCCGATCATCTCCAATCCCCATCAGGAGAAAACTCACCACTGTTAAGAAAATTCCTTGACCCAACTTGTAACCCCTATTTTTTACAATGGGACTTGAACCTAAGACCTCATAGTAAATGGTCATACATCTTTGCCTAGGGCTATTCAAAAAGTTCGAAACTCGAAACTCGTTCGAACTCGCTCAAAAAATGTTCAGAAAATGCTCGTTCAATTGTCGCTCGCTTTAAAAACGAACCGAGCGGTTCGGTTCGATTTGTAAAACGAACCAAGTATGAGCATATGTGTGCTTGCTCGATGCTCGCTCATTTTGCTCGAATTATGTAAAATATATATATTTAGATATTTATTCATATATATATATATATATATATATATTTAATTATTTATATTATATACTTTTATTATTTATTTTATCAATTTTAAATTTTGTTATGTAAGGAATTAGGATTGGAATTAGGATTTTTTATTATTCCAAAAATTCTTTGCAACTTGAAGTTCTATTAATATTTGGACTTTGCATGTAAGTTTAATACGTTAGTTTATCATCTTTGTAGCCTTCATTCTCTCGAGCCTCCTCCATTGTCATTGTTTTCATTAATATTTGTATAATTTTTTCTTATATAGAATGTCTTCTCACAAAAAATCTAATGGTATCGAGACTTCTAATGTTGAATTAAATGATTTTATAGTAATAAAAAGGTATAATTATAACAAACTTAGATAACACCACAAATATCCATCGTACACACGATTTAAACGTATAACAATTTAATCAGAAAATATACCATTTATCAATATACTTATTTTGTGGACCCATATTATCCTATACACGAATAGTAAGATCTAATTTAAAATATTTTGCAATTTTTAAAGGCTGGGACCAAAAACATATATTTTACATTAATTATTACAGTTTAATAATCCTGGCGGGGACAAAAATAATTTATTCTTACTTCGAAAAAGACAATTACAAAATGGTAGAACAAGAAACAAGGTTACTAACAACAGACTACAATTGTACAAGATATTCTAATCCACATTTTCCATTATTTAACCCCTCTTCCTTTCGATCAATCTCTCTCATCTCATTCTTGATTTAGAAAGTTTACATGGAACCTAACTTTGTCTTTTCTGTGCCTATTTGATGCAATCTTGTTTCTATTTCTATTGTCAAATTTGTCTTAATTTGATCGGAATCTATACATATGGCGACGCTTCAAAGGATTAAGCTGTTAGCGACACAATGCGTCGTAGCAGGAAGTCCATCAACACGCCCAGTGTTACACCTCCGACATCGGATAACGTTAAGGATGTTGTTGACCGGAATTGATGTGGGGATGATTAGAAAAGCCGAACGAGCTGAAGGTCCAGCAAGCATACTCGCCATCGGCACCGCGACTCCTTCCAACTGTGTTTACCAGGCCGACTATCCCGACTACTATTTTCGTATCACCAAGAGTGAGCATATGGTTGATCTCAAGGAGAAATTTCAACGCATGTGTACGTAGTTCTATATTGTTTTAATATCACATAATAATGGGTGGCTAGTTAGTACATCTTTAAAGCATTCAAAGTCTATTTTTAAAATTTGTCTTTTAAGTTCTTAAAATTTGAGGTTTAACTGTACGTAGTTACTATTCATCCTTATATTTGATGAAATACTGTTCATTTCCTATCTCTTTATAATATTTTTTAAAATACTTGTGAGTGAAAAAAAGATAAAAAAAATAATGATAAGATATAAGAAGTATTATTTAATCGAAAATGTGAGAGTTTTGATTGAAAAATAAAAGAAAATGTAGTGTTATTTAGTTAAATCATATGGATAAAGATTCAAAATTAGTTATGAATACTCTTAGTCATGAACAAATTTGATGAAAAATAAACTAGCAATGTCTACAAGATATTCAATAGATTCTAAGCTCTTGATGTATAATTATAGGTGATAAATCGTTGATAAGAAAACGATATATGCATATAACTGAAGAATTTTTGAAAGAAAACCCTAACATGTGTGAGTATATGGCTCCGTCATTGGATGTCCGTCAGGACGTGGGTGTTGTGGAAGTGCCAAAGCTCGGAAAAGAAGCAGCCGTTAAAGCCATCGAAGAATGGGGATACCCAAAATCAAAGATCACACACCTCATCTTTTGCACCACCTGGGGTATTCACGCGCCTGGAGCTGACTACGAGCTCACCAAGCTCCTTGGCCTTCGGCCTTCCGTCAAACGATTCATGATGTATCAACAAGGTTGTTTTGCTGGTGGCACTGTCCTTCGTCTTGCAAAGGATCTTGCTGAAAACAACAAGGGCGCTCGCATCCTTATTGTTTGCTCTGAGATCACTACTGTTACTTTTCGTGGTCCTAATGAATCCCACCTAGACTCTTTAGTTGGTCAGGCACTTTTTGGTGATGGAGCTGCAGCTGTTATCGTTGGTTCAGATCCTGACTTATCTGTGGAGCGTCCCTTATTTGAAATGGTGTCAGCGGCTCAGACCATTTTACCCGACTCTGAAGGGACGATTGAAGGACACGTGCGAGAGGTTGGCTTCACATTTCACATACTCAAGGATGTTCCCGGATTGATTTCAAAAAACATAGAGAACGCCTTGATGCAAGCATTTTCCCCATTAGGAATAAACGATTGGAACTCCATCTTCTGGATCGCTCATCCGGGCGGTCCAGCGATACTAGACCAAGTGGAGCTCAGGCTCGGACTCAAAGAACATAAGATGAGGGCGACTAGGCACGTGCTCAGTGAATATGGCAACATGTCTAGTGCGTGTGTGTTATTCATCCTCGACGAGATGAGGAGGAAGTCGATTGAGGAAGGAAAGGCCACCACCGGTGAAGGTTTAGACTGCGGCGTTTTGTTTGGGTTTGGACCGGGTCTAACGGTTGAGACTGTGGTTCTTCGTGGCCTTCCAACCATCATGCCTACTGCCATACAACCAAGATTGATCTACCCAACTCATATTTTCAAATGTAATTAGACACACCTTTCCATCTTTTTTATTAGAACCATATGAATAAACTATATTTCATGGTTTACAATAATGGTAATTAATGTATCTATTATTATATTTTGTAAGCAAAAAGTAACTTTTTATTTCTCGTTTACATTACATTGTTGATGTTATTTGATCATTCTTGTGACAGTAGGAAAACCTTTACAGATGATAGGGTCGGTGACTAAGCAAAATGAGTTCAAATCTTAAGTCATATGACTTTGCAACCTTCACTTGAACGGAGAGTTAAGGGCTTAAATTTCGTCAAATGCAGATTTTGAATCATTTATAAAAAAAATTAGGGTGTTTACGGTGGATTTTTTTCTATTTTTATGTCAAATTTAAACTAAACTATTAGTAAAGGTGTTTCATCACTAAAAATAAAAACTAAACCGTTCAAAATGAGATCTGGGCCATATAAATTCAATATGGGCTTTAGATTAGCGTATTTTAGCTAATTAAATAAGAGAAAAGTGAATATGGTGCTGTTAGGCATGTAAGCTTACATGCGAAACCCATCAAAACTACGTAGTTTTGATTAAATCTAATCAAATCACTTTATTTTCAACAATTATCACTGAATTATCTGATCATTATGATATGAAAACTAGTTGTTGTACAACGAGGCCCATTTTATTTGTAGATAGGGTTTATAATTTTTTTGAAAGGCATATAGGTTTATACGAATTGAAATAAATCAACCAAATGCACGTTTAGAAGCTTTTGCAGGTAATGGAGGATTTTTGTACTTTATAATCCCAATCTGTTTTAATTCAAAGAGACGATTCAAATATGAATGATTGAAATCGATAAAGATTTATTGATAAAATAAAAGATTTAAACTGAATTTTTAGTTTGATTTAGTGAAATAATGTAGTTTCGATCAGGTTTAGCGACAAGTGCTATTGGATTTCTCTGGTAATTCCTATTGGTTTTTATGGGGAGGAGAACAAATATCTGTTCTTGGAGAGTACGAAGATTGCAAAACGGGATGAAAAAAACATGTATTGGGAGATAATATTTTAATTAGGGAAAGATTATTAATATGGAGAAATGGATATTTTAATTAATTAATCAAACTACGTAGTTTTGATGGGTTTCGCATGTAAACTTACATGCCTAACAGCACCATATTCACTTTCCCCATTAAATAATTAGAAAGACTTAATCTGATATATTTTCAGTTAAGTGTAATATAAAAATAGACATATATGACTAAAATGTATATACTATGAAAAAAAGGTAAAGTATAACTAAACTTACGGACTAGCTTTATATGGCCGTTTTCAACATAAACTGTAAACCAAAAACCAAACCGTTCGTTACAGTTTGGAATTTTTGAAATCGACTGACTGAAAGTATAAAGAAAACCCAATCATGAAATCAAACCGATAATCGGTTTGAATGGTTTTACAGTTTTTAAATCGAACCGTGAATACCGCTTGTAAAAATCTAGAGACTAGATGTTAAAAAAGAAAGAAGGTATGATTTGAGGTTAGCCGTTGAGTCTACTTAGCCTCTAAGTGTAGCCACATATTAAAAACCTTGTGTGTTCTTCATGTGTTTTTACAATAGCATTCCCACTTTTCAAATTACTCCACTATTGTTTTACTTTGAGGATACTCCAAGCTTCATTTATTTGATGCATCTCCCTATCTCCCTATATTAATAAAGAAGGATCTGAGTGAGTCTAGAGATACCACATGTCATTTGTCTCAAGCTGACACGTGTACCTTGTAATTGAGGGTAAATGTTAACCTCTTCATCCGCTTGACGCCTCCTCCGTACCCTAAAGCCTTTAAGGCTTCTCTGCCGACCAATTGAGTTGAGTAAATGTTCCCGTCGCCTCCGATACACAAACGTCAAAGATCCTTCATAACCCTAAGAAACCGCTCAATATTCAGTGATTAAAGTCCATCTCAAAGCACGAACAAGGAATTTCAACTGCCGTCTTCCGTTGAGGACCTTAATCGGCGATAGTTTATGACAACGGTTCTTCATTCCAGCTTTTTATAGAGGCTTCGTAGCCTCATTCTCACCCACCTTCTTCCTCTGCTGGCTCAATTTCATAACCTGCTTAGTCGCCTATAAGGTCAGCTCACAACTAATTGCATCAATTCGGTACATTTGTATATCACATTTCCTGTTTCTTTACTTGATTTCATATTTCAATTTCAATGTAGTGATTGGTATCTATTTTAACTCTTCATTACGGAATGTGAAACCAGATTGAAAATGTTAAACCCTAATCTATTCTAATTCATTACTCTGATCCATCCCAATGCAAAACATTCGATGTTGGTTTGTAATTAAAAATTGAAACCCTAACTTCCCATAGATTTTCTTCCCCCTTCCTATTCTTTGATTTATTGTAAACTGTTTGGATCACTTAAATCTTTAATGTTGGTTTATGGAGAAGCCTAACAACCTTTTCATACATGGAATACAAAAAAAATTGTGAAAACCAAACACATAGGTTCTGTTTTATTAGAGAAGCACAAAGGATATAAGTAGGATATAGCATAAAATAGAACATATGATCATGAACTGGTATATTTTTATGACATATGGTATAGAAAGTTTAAGATGAGCACTAAGATAGAAGAAAATATATTTGCATTTGCAGATACATGGCACTGAACACTGTGGTGGTCATCCGGCAAGTCGACAAAATCCGTAATGACTACCAATTGAAGGTACGTATTATCCGGTTGTGTAAGCTGCCAGTTTTCAGCAATCCTACCGAAACATTCGGCATAGAGATGATCCTAATGGACGGGGAGGTACACAATCCTAAACTCTGGTAAGTCTACAATGGTAGTGGTGTTTATGATTGAACTAAGGCCCTCTGACTTCAGCGTGTACCATTTGTGGTCATAAGGTGGTGGAGGCATATGATGAGCCTTACTTACAAGTGCCAAACATATTCTGTTGACTCAAATTAGTTCTTTACATACATTGTAGAATATATGTTCCACTCCTTTCTATCTGATCCTGCTTTTAAAAAGAAGGAATATATTATCTCCCTTGGGGATTATATAGATTAAATTAAAATTAGGTATATACAAAACATTTAATAAAAAATATATGATTTATAAAAGAAGGTAATAAGAGATACAGATTCAGTTAATTGAACATGATTTAATGATATTAATTCTAATATCACAGACATAAGATAATGCAGTCCAAATTTTGTTTCTTTTTTATATTAATCGAAACTATTTATAATGTCTATGCTATTTTTAATAAAAGTTATGAGTTATAACCTTATTATTTATACGTTGGGGCCTGATCACTACAGCGGACCTTTTAGTGTAATTTATTTGTGTAAATTATTACCCAATTTCATCACAAAATGACCCATTCATTATTACTACAGTGGGTTATGTTTTAGGGTACATATTATAGGAGGAAAGTTACATCATTTAACCAAGTGCCATGCTTTTTCTATCTGACCCAAAGTTCGTTTATTTATGCACTTTATGGATGAAAGGTTGGAAAAAAGCCGTTTACTTTTTAAGCTATGGGTTCCTTTACTTAGGGTTTGATCGTGTAATTGTAAGATAAATACTATCAGTTATCACCTATATGGTACAATGCAAAGCTATGAATCTAACTTGATAAGACCCAAATCATTCTGAACATAAATCAAAACTCATTTTCTCCAGGTTCAAAGTTCAAGTGAGGATCGAGGACGCAACTGGTTTTGTGTACGTCACTATGTTCGATTGTGACGTGGCCAGGATTATATAAACGACTGCAAGGGAAATGGCCAGAAAATATCAAGAGGTCTGCTATTATCGGCCCTCTAAGACAACATACCTGAAACTAATTATACTATTTATAATTCAGTTGCATCAGTTTGTTATATTTATTCATCTTTGCCATACATTTTAATATCTTATGTGGACATAAATCATAAATGTTTAATCTGACTCATTTAGTAGCTATCATGGTTGATGTGGCTCTTCATTTTGATCATAAGGTCTGACCATACTAGAGGATGAGGAGTGTTTTTGTTTAAGAACTTAGCTTGATGATAATGGGGGTGGCTGCAGAGTTTACTGCCTCATCGTGCCATGCTTTTACTATGATGACTGGTTCCACGGTTCATGAAATTGAGCACTTAGGAAAAACAAATGTGTTGATTTCTGCAGGACTACTTAGAAGCTCCTAACATTACCCATTGTTTTGTAGGTAAATGAGCCAATCAGTGTTCCCGTTGAATTGGATGCTTTACTGGGTAAGAAGTTTGCATTTTTTATTGACATTACCTCATACAATTTCAAGCGGAACTGTCCGATTTATGGGTTCGCTAAGCTCACCGCAAATGTTGAGACCATTTCGGAGTTGGAGAATAGGCTTGGCCTACTTGAGGTGAGTACTTCAGGTTCTTGCTTGAGCTAATAATCTTAAAGTAGTTGTCGTTTCATTATATATAAATCACTTCACCATTTTTAAACTTTTTAGTCCAACACTATTACTTTAGATGACGTTTCGACATGATCTGTATATTTAAAGAGGCGGCAAACTTATAAACATTAGACAGTAATTTATATGAGGCTGTAAATGCTTTCTTTTATTTGAATTTCATGATCACAACTTTTGATCTCCGGGCTGGTGTTAGTATGATTTTTTTCTATGGCCCTTCATGTGAACGCTACACCTTTTGACTGTTGTCTACGATTGCTGGTTGAACAAAATTAATGTAACACCCCAAAATCTAAAGGTAATAAATATATATGTTTTTATATATTTTTTTTATATGTGAGAATATGTGTCGTATATGTGTTTATGTGATTAACATGTTAATATGTTAAGAAATGCGTAACAATAAACTATGCATAAGGTAAGTGTTTATCGGGTTAGATTATTAAGAAAAATTACATGTTTATATAAATATATGTTATTTGAAGGATTAGTCACCATGCTAGGTGTCAATTCTCATGCTTAGTCACTAGGACACTTGTAAGAAGCATCTGAGACACTCTTAGCTATAAATAGACCATGGATCCATCCATTTTTCCTTGCTAATTCACCTAAAATCAACCTAAAACCTTTAAGAAACCTCAAGAACACCAAGAACACTCTAGCTTGCATTTTTGAAGATTCAAAGGGAATTAGGAGCCCATCTTCTGGAATAGATCAATTTAAGGTATGTTTAACATAAGCCTTCAATTAGTTTCATGATTCATAACACTTAGATATGCCTTTTAAGAATAATGCAAGATTAAGGTTCTTGAACATGTTTTGTTGAGATTGGGAGTTCTAGTGGGAATCATGGGTTGAAATTTGGTATGAGCCTTAGAATAAACATGTTTTAAGAAAGCCTTAAGTTAGTTCATGTTTAAAGAAGGTTTGGTATGGTTTCACCATGTTGGTTTATCAAGAACAAGTAAACCAAGAATAAGAACATAAACATTGGTGTTTTGATCATAGTAATTCCGCCTCCTGGTCGTGATAACGCCTATACGGTCGGTCATGATCATCACCAAACTAAAACACAAATATGGGTGATATCTCATAGTAATCCCGTCTCCTGGTCGTGATAACGCCTATACGGTCGGTCATGAGAATCACTCATCAAGGACATAAAGGCTTGGGCAAGGGTAATTATATTCAACAAAAGAACATAATTATATATATGTACTAAGTATATATAAGTTAAAACATGGGTTTTGATAAAGTATTGAATGTACCGAGTTACTCGGATATCTAGAAGTTGGTGCGGACTGGAAGGGTGACGCCTGTACACTGGGGTTTCTGGCATAGTGGCGTTGTCACATAAATTCCAACTGGGACATGGCATACGCTTCACTGGGCGATCCCAGAGTTAGCATTTACTTATAGGAATGCACCTCTTCATAAGTATCACTAAAATAATATGTTTTTTCCCATAAAGGGCAAAACGGTCATTTTTGACAAATAAATGATAAACCAACAAGTGGTTGGGTTTGGGTTAAAGGGTTAGTCTTAATGACCATTTGTAATCTCTAGGATGTCTTTCTAGGGACATCACGTTAAAGCAAGTTAGATTCACGAAGGAATAAGCCAAGTAACTACTTCGCAACCTAAGGTGAGTTCTATGAGCCCTGTTTTATATTGCTTAAATGCTTTAAACTGTTTTGGGCTGATATACATAACGTCTTGTGTAAATACTTTCTACTGTTTATAAAGTATTGATATATGTGAAATGTTTACGATGTTACTTGCCTTTAGTGATTAAGTAATGAAAGGATTAGTGGAAAGTAGGATTACTAGGAAGATGTTTTAAATCAGATGATTAGACCTGTTTAAGAGTAGTAATCCACCAGGGAAAGTAAGATATCCATTAACAGGGTTCTATTTAGCTAAGTAGAACATGTTAAGGATGGTAATCAGTAAGGTCACAAGGGTTGTCAAGTATTAAGTGGGGGCTTCTGAAATAGGGAGTTTTATAGTGTTTTTCCTGAAGTGTCAGCAAAGCAGGAATGAAAGACCACTATCATGTGAGGATCAAACAACACTATTCCCCGAGATGGTACTTGAGACGAGAAGTGACAAAAAGATACATTAGGACATGTTCTTAATGTGAGGCGAAGATGATAAGGTTATAGAAGGTTATTCTATTCACGAGGTTTATAGAATGATAGGGTAGATGTAATCTACTAAGTATATGGATGATTATGTGTAAACCTATGATACTTTATGCTTAATTGTCTGTTTGCAGAAATAGTTTGATTGACCCATATAGTATGTGTTCGAAGGTAAAGTTTTAAAAACTTAGAACTCACCAGCGTAAGCTGACTTGTTAAGTTATGTATGTCATATGAGGCTGGACCATCGGATCGAAAAGCGAAAGCTGAGATGTGAGTAGGAACTAGGGGGGGTTCACTATCAAGACAATGTCAAACTATCAAGAGAAGACATTTTCAAAGACTGGCATGGAGATATTTTCCTCTTTTGTATTTGTCTCTCTTATTATGTAATGATTGGCATATGAATAAAAGTTTTTATTTCTGCTGCTTTAGTTATCTCTGTTGTACCTTGTGTTCATGAGTAAATCCGATGCGTGACCGCTCCTAGGGCCAAGTCTGGGAGTGGGCGTCACAAGTTGGTATCAGAGCCTTGGTTTAAGAGATTTAGATACTATTGCGGTGTCTAGACTTAAACTAGGACTCTGGAAAGGCCAAGTAAGATGAGACAAATGCCAGTATTGATAGTTATGCCCATAGGTAGAACATTGCATTAGGAACATAATAGACGGGATTTAGAGTATATGGGTATGGGAAATACCCAATTGCAATTAGCTACTGCAATTTGGTATTAACTATATAAGCATATCTTAAATACTAGTTATTATGAGGCCAAGTGCGAGATAATTCATTTGACGATAGGATACGTTGTCAATGGAAGTAGGAACTTAGGATGGGGACACTAAGAATGCATGTGAATTGGTGTAGCTAAGTTTTGAAGACATCATATATAAATAAACGTATTGACGTCTGCGCTTATCTGTCTATCATGTATTCAAAACTTGGAAACTCTACGTCACATAAATTCTAAAATGTCACTCATCTTAATGTAGGAAATGGCTAGAGGAAGTCATAGCAATGACGGTAGAATAGTTAGAAGAACCACTCGTGCAAATCCCGAGCCTGAGAGTAACGGTGGAGCTAGTATGTTTACTAGTGAGCAAGTAGCAGCTATTGTCGCTCAAGCAATAGCTCAGCTCCAAGGAGGCGCCGGTAGAGCCAACGGAGCTGGGGGAGGAGGAAACAACAACGGGAATATTGGCGGAGGAGACAACTCCAGAGATAGGAGGGAAGAACAAGGAAGTCAAGGTTGTTCTTCCAAATCATTCAGCGGATGTAGACCCCCAACCTTCGAAGGGAAGAGAGATGCGGTTACAACCGTACGATGGATATGGGAAATGGAAGCAACAATCGACATTAGCGAGTGTCGAGAGGACCAAGTGGTAAAGTATGTATCACACTTCTTCGTGGGAGACGCATTATTTTGGTGGGACTCCGTTAAGCAGTCCCGAGGAAGTGAAGCCATTACCGCTATGAGATGGAACGATCTAAAGGAGATCGTGATGAGCAAGTTTTGCCCAAGGCACGAGCTAGATAAGATTGAGACGAACTTTCTTAGGTTAGAGGCGGGCAACATGACTCATCAAGAGTTTACTAGCAAATTCGACTAGATGGCGAGATTGGTGCCAAGGCTGGTTACCCCCGAGGAAGAAAAAATAAAGAGGTATGTCCAGGCCCTTCCACCAGAGGTAAGGAAGATTGTGAAGCCTCACGCTCCTAAGACCTACCAGGAAGCTATCAACCTTAGTGCTACTCCTTATGAGGAAGAGTATGGAGATGAAGGTAGACCAGGGGAGCAAAAGAGGAAGTGGTCTGAAGAAGGTTCGAAAAAAAGAAATAGCAGTCACTTCAAGAAGTCAAAGAATGGTTCGAAGGGAAGCAAGTCTTTATGCCCCATGTGTAACAAAACCCACTCTGGAGAATGCAGGTCAGGTTCAACTGGTTGCTATAAGTGTGGGAAGGAAGGTCACTATGCTAACCGTTGCCCTGACCAGAGGAAGTGTTTTGATTGTGGAAGCCCCGATCATATCAGGACAAACTGCCCCAAGTTGGTGAAGAATTCAGAACCACCAAAGGCGAAAGAGGCTCCAAAGGCAAAGGGTAGAGCTTATACCCTGACTACCACCGAAGCCAAGATAACACCCGATGTAGTTTCAGGTACGTTTCTCGTTAATAATGTGCCTGCTTCTGTGTTATTTGACTCTGGTGCTAGTAGGAGCTTTGTTTCGCATAAATTCTGTGAGCTTTTTGATAGACCAACTGTTAGGGCTAATAGACCATTCGAGGTCGAGATTGCCTCAGGGAAAAGTATTAGGATTACCGAGGTAGTAGATAACTGCTTAATAGAGTTAGAAGGGTACAAACTACCTATTAAGTTATTCCCTATGGCGTTAGGAGGTTTCGATGTGGTATTAGGAATGGATTGGCTTGCAGAGTACGATGCACAGATTATCTGTAATCAAAAGAAGGTTCAACTTCGAGTGCCAACTGGGCAAATCATATCCATTTATGGAGATCGTGATAGCTCAGCAGTAAAGATCATTTCAATGATCAAGGCGCAGAAGTTCATAAGTAAAGGATGCAAGGCATACCTTGCTTATGCTATTGACTCAAGAATAAAGACTAAGGAGCTAAAAGATGTGCCGGTAGTATGCCAATTTCCAGACGTGTTTCCAGAAGAACTACCTGGCATCCCTCCCGATCGAGAGATAAAGTTTAGGATCGACTTAGTGCCAGGAGCCCAACCCGTAGCGAAGTCACCTTATAGGTTAACTCCATCAGAGATGAAAGAGTTGATGTCACAATTAGAAGACTTGCTTGACAAAGGGTTTATAAGGCCAAGCATCTCACCTTGGGGTGCTCCAGTGTTTTTTGTCAGAAAGAAGGATGGAAGCATGAGAATGTGCATCGACTATAGGGATCTAAATAAGCTAACCATTAAGAATAGATATCCTTTGCCTAGGATCGACGATTTAGTCGACCGGCTACGAGGAGCAAGTTGGTTCTCTAAGATAGATCTAAGGTCAGGGTATCATCAGCTTAAGATTAGGGATGAAGATATCGAAAAGACAGCTTTTCGCACGCGTTATGGTCATTATGAATTTCTGGTAATGTCATTTGGGTTGACCAATGCCCCTGAAGCTTTCATGGATCTCATGAATAGAGTGTGTCGACCTATGTTGGACCGATTTTTAATTGTGTTCATAGATGACATTTTAATTTATTCCAGGAATGAGCAGGATCACGCGATGCATTTAAAAGAGGTTCTAGAAACCTTAAGGAAGGAAAAGCTATATGCCAAGTTTTCAAAATGTGCGTTTTGGCTTAAGGAAGTCTAGTTCCTTCGTCATGTGATAAACGCGGATGGCATCCTTGTAGATCCAGCAAAGATTGAGACGATAATGAGTTGGAAGCCACCTAAGACGCCTTCAGAGATTCGTAGTTTCTTAGGACTTGCCGGCTATTATCGTAGATTTATTCAAGATTTTTCGAGGATTGCGACGCCACTGACTAAGCTAACCAAGAAGGACACTAAGTTCTTATGGGGACCTAGTCAGCAGAGTGCGTTTGAGGAGTTAAAAGCCAGATTGACTCAGGCACCGGTATTATCCTTACCAGATGGGTCTGATGATTTGGTAGTATACTCTGATGCTTCTTATCAGGGCTTAGGTTGTGTTTTGATACAGCGGTGCAAAGTCATTGCCTACGCATCAAGGCAACTAAAACCTCATGAGACAAACTATCCAACTCACGACTTAGATTTGGCGGCCGTTGTGTTTGCTCTCAAGATATGGAGGCATTATTTGTACGGGGTAAAGTGTACCATCTACACTGATCATAAGAGTTTAAGGTACTTCTTCGAGCAAAAGGATCTTAATATGAGGCAGCGTAGATGGTTAGAGTTGATCAAGGATTACGACTGTGAGATTATGTATCACCCAGGTAAGGCCAACATAGTGGCCGATGCTTTGAGTAGAAAGGAGGATCATCCTCCAATCAGGGTGAAGTCATATAAGTTAGTCGTTACTCCTGATTTTCTGGTCCAACTTCGAAGAGATCAGTACGAGGCATTGAAGGACGAGAACGTCAAGAAGGAAAGGATGGTAGGACAAGTTGGAAGCTTAGTAGAAAACGAGTTTGGAGTTAAGACTAGGTACGGTCGAATGTGGGTACCGCTTTTAGGTGAGATTCGCGGTAAGATCTTAGATGAAGCTCATAAGTCACGCTATTCAATTCATCCTGGTGCGACCAAGATGTACCAAGACTTAAAACGAGACTATTGGTGGCCGGGTATGAAGTTTAATGTCATGCAATATGTGAATAGGTGTTTGACTTGCGCAAAGGTTAAAGCTGAGCATGAAAAGCCTTATGGAAAGCTTCAACCTTTGAAGATTCCTGAATGGAAGTGGGAACATATCACGATGGACTTCATAACCAAGCTACCCAAAACAACTAAAGGTTATGACACCATCTGGGTGATAGTGGACAGGCTAACAAAGAGTGCTCGTTTCTTACCTATAAAAGAAACATATTCTTCTGAAGAGTTAGCTACGTTGTTCACAAAGGAGATTATGTTGCGTGCATGCATTATTGACTTCGGAGGAAGTTGGGATAGTCACCTACACCTGGCAGAGTTCTCATACAACAATAGTTATCATGCTAACATAGGTATGCCACCGTTCGAAATGTTGTATGGTAGGAAATGTAGAACTCCAGTGTGTTGGGGTGAAGTAGGCCAGCGAGAGCTAGGAAGCAAGGATGAGGTTCAGAACATGGCTCGAAACCTTGATGCGATCAAGGCACGATTAAAGGTTGCTCAACATCGACAAAAGTCTTATGCAAATAAGATGAGGAGGCCTATAGAGTTCCAAGTAGGAGACTTCGTGTTATTAAAAGTGTCTCCATGGAAGAGTATTATTCGCTTTCGCAAGAGGGGCAAGTTAGGCCCGAGGTTCGTAGGACCTTTTAGAATTGTTGAACGTGTAGGAGAAGTTGCTTATCGACTAGATCTACCCGAGGAAATGTCTGGAATTCACCCAACATTCCATGTATCACATTTGAGGAAGTGTGTGGTGGATGAGTCGCAAATAATACCCTTAGATGAGATAGAAATCGATGACACGTTGTCACTTGTAGAAAGGCCCGTTGCTATTATAGATCGGTATGAGAAAAAGCTTAGGAATAAGACTATTCCAATGATTAGGGTGCGGTGGATGCACAAGAAGGGTTCTGAGTCTACATGGGAAAGAGAGGACGAGATGCGAAAATCTCATCCTGAGTTGTTTGGAGTATGAACAGGTTTCGAGGACGAAACCTTGTTTAAGGAGGGGAGTGTTGTAACACCCCAAAATCTAAAGGTAATAAATATATATGTTTTTATATATTTTTTTTTATATGTGAGAATATGTGTCGTATATGTGTTTATGTGATTAACATGTTAATATGTTAAGAAATGCGTAACAATAAACTATGCATAAGGTAAGTGTTTATTGGGTTAGATTATTAAGAAAAATTACATGTTTATATAAATATATGTTATTTGAAGGATTAGTCACCATGCTAGGTGTCAATTCTCATGCTTAGTCACTAGGACACTTGTAAGAAGCATCTGAGACACTCTTAGCTATAAATAGACCATGGATCCATCCATTTTTCCTTGCTAATTCACCTAAAATCAATCTAAAACCTTTAAGAAACCTCAAGAACACCAAGAACACTCTAGCTTGCATTTTTGAAGATTCAAAGGGAATTAGGAGCCCATCTTCTGGAATAGATCAATTTAAGGTATGTTTAACATAAGCCTTCAATTAGTTTCATGATTCATAACACTTAGATATGCCTTTTAAGAATAATGCAAGATTAAGGTTCTTGAACATGTTTTGTTGAGATTGGGAGTTCTAGTGGGAATCATGGGTTGAAATTTGGTATGAGCCTTAGAATAAACATGTTTTAAGAAAGCCTTAAGTTAGTTCATGTTTAAAGAAGGTTTGGTATGGTTTCACCATGTTGGTTTATCAAGAACAAGTAAACCAAGAATAAGAACATAAACATTGGTGTTTTGATCATAGTAATTCCTCCTCCTGGTCGTGATAACGCCTATACGGTCGGTTATGATCATCACCAAACTAAAACACAAATATGGGTGATATCTCATAGTAATCCCGTCTCCTGGTCGTGATAACGCCTATACGGTCGGTCATGAGAATCACTCATCAAGGACATAAAGGCTTGGGCAAGGGTAATGATATTCAACAAAAGAACATAATTATATATATGTACTAAGTATATATAAGTTAAAACATGGGTTTTGATAAAGTATTGAATGTACCGAGTTACTCGGATATCTAGAAGTTGGTGCGGACTGGAAGGGTGACGCCTGTACACTGGGGTTTCTGGCATAGTGGCGTTGTCACATAAATTCCAACTGGGACATGGCATACGCTTCACTGGGCGATCCCGGAGTTAGCATTTACTTATAGGAATGCACCTCTTCATAAGTATCACTAAAATAATATGTTTTTTCCCATAAAGGGCAAAACGGTCATTTTTGACAAATAAATGATAAACCAACAAGTGGTTGGGTTTGGGTTAAAGGGTTAGTCTTAATGACCATTTGTAATCTCTAGGATGTCTTTCTAGGGACATCACGTTAAAGCAAGTTAGATTCACGAAGGAATAAGCCAAGTAACTACTTCGCAACCTAAGGTGAGTTCTATGAGCCCTGTTTTATATTGCTTAAATGCTTTAAACTGTTTTGGGCTGATATACATAACGTCTTGTGTAAATACTTTCTACTGTTTATAAAGTATTGATATATGTGAAATGTTTACGATGTTACTTGCCTTTAGTGATTAAGTAATGAAAGGATTAGTGAAAAGTAGGATTACTAGGAAGATGTTTTAAATCAGATGATTAGACCTGTTTAAGAGTAGTAATCCACCAGGGAAAGTAAGATATCCATTAACAGGGTTCTATTTAGCTAAGTAGAACATGTTAAGGATGGTAATCAGTAAGGTCACAAGGGTTGTCAAGTATTAAGTGGGGGCTTCTGAAATAGGGAGTTTTATAGTGTTTTTCCTGAAGTGTCAGCAAAGCAGGAATGAAAGACCACTGTCATGTGAGGATCAAACAACACTATTCCCCGAGATGGTACTTGAGACGAGAAGTGACAAAAAGATACATTAGGACATGTTCTTAATGTGAGGCGAAGATGATAAGGTTATAGAAGGCTATTCTATTCACGAGGTTTATAGAATGATAGGGTAGATGTAATCTACTAAGTATATGGATGATTATGTGTAAACCTATGATACTTTATGCTTAATTGTCTGTTTGCAGAAATGGTTTGATTGACCCAAATAGTATGTGTTCGAAGGTAAAGTTTTAAAAACTTAGAACTCACCAGCGTAAGCTGACTTGTTAAGTTATGTATGTCATATGAGGCTGGACCATCGGATCGAAAAGCGAAAGCTGAGATGTGAGTAGGAACTAGGGGGGGTTCACTATCAAGACAATGTCAAACTATCAAGAGAAGACATTTTCAAAGACTGGCATGGAGATATTTTCCTCTTTTGTATTTGTCTCTCTTATTATGTAATGATTGGCATATGAATAAAAGTTTTTATTTCTGCTGCTTTAGTTATCTCTGTTGTACCTTGTGTTCATGAGTAAATCTGATGCGTGACCGCTCCTAGGGCCAAGTCTGGGAGTGGGCGTCACAATTAACCATATGCCTATTGATTTTAATTATGATTCCAAATATCACCTCTCATGTACTAACCATTAGTATTACTTTATACTACACATCATTTTTGGTAAAATCTAGGGTCCCCATTTGGCTTCCTGCAATATTTAGCTTCAATGTTGTTGTAGGCTAGAAATGTCTAGACATAATATTTATATTGCCAACACGGTTTCTTAGCTCAACTTCCCAGGGAGTTGGGTCCTCTAACGTTGGCAATTCTACCCCCGTCTCCACGGTTGAAGGTAGCATCAAACCAACTTTGAATGCCAAGGACAAGATGCCTATGGTCGAACCTTCACGCCACAATTTAAAACGTAGCATATCGAATGTGTATGATATTGCTGAGGCGTCGTGTGTACCCTATGAAGAGCCAACTTTGGTTACAAAGGGCCAACACCATCGAGGAAGCTCAAGGCATGACGCCAATCTAAAACTCGCGCTTCTAAAACTAATTTACACGTTTGAAAATCAGACTCTATTGCTTCAGTTTGTCACGTTCTTGTGTGGTTGAGTTCATTTCATGTGCTTTAATCGTTCTTTTTGGGTGCTCCTTATTGTAGTTTCATGCATAGATATTTGAAACGTTAAAAAGTGGTTGTTTTTTTTGGGATTTGTATGGTTGTTTTACTAATTTCACGTGATATTTAATTTATATTTAAATGTTCTTGCAATTTAAAAAGATGTTGTGGTAGGTAAAGTGTATGTTTCATAACTAATCTATTGAGGTTTAAATCCTTTAAAGTTTGACATATGATATATTGATTCCGGAAAAGCTAAAAGTATAGAAATTACTTTGTATTTAAATTTTAAACTTAAGTGACACCATGCATTTGTAGTGAACTTGTGGCTCTTAACTTCCTCGCCAAAAACAATTAACGTGTTTCCCGTTATTGCTATTTCAAACTTTTAAGTACTATGCCTCTATAGGTCGAAAAGTGAGCAACCATAATAATAACAATGACGCATGGGGTACGCGGAAATTGAGAAAAACATATATGGATACAAGAAGACAGTTCCTCCTTGTAGTAGCTTTTGTCATTACCGTAAATAAGAGTCAAGGGCAATCCCTCTTCAAAGTTGGCTTGTATTTAAAGCATCCGGTGTTCTCGCGTGGGCAATTATACGTAGCACTATCAAGAGTCACAATTAGGAATGGCCTTAAACTTTTAGTCATGGACAAAGACGGGAATCTAACAAACAAAACATCAAATGTTGTCTACAGGGAAGTGTTGAGAGGTTTATAAAACTTAATGTCCATATTGCATGATATTATATCATAAACTTGAACGCATATCGTCCCTCGTACTGTTTACTTATGCACCCCGTGTATCACACGGGTTACAAACCTAGTACTTTATATATAAAATGATAAATATTATTTCATTATTATATTTTATATACATTTCTTAGGGGTGTGCATGGATCGGTTTGGATTGGATTTTGGCTAAAACCGAATCCAAAACCAAACTTCGGTTTTTAAAATTTTCAAATCCATTCGGATTCGGTTTTTCGGTTTCACGGATTTCGGATTTTGGTTTTTTACGGTTTGGATTCGGTTTTTTCGGATTCAAATCCATATGAACTTTTGGGCTGAAAAAAAACTAATATTATTAAATTTTGGTGTACTTATTTATTAATTATAGATTAATTGACTACTAATAGCATTCAAAATAAAACTTCAAAATTCATAACGTTGCAAAATGACCCAATCTCAAACAAATACATTCAAACAAATCATTAACGATTTAATATCAAAGACTCAAGGATCCATAATGTTGCATAACAATCCAAAATCAAACAAATCCTTAAAGATCTAATCTCAAACACTCAAACGACATTCAAACATAAATTAAAATTGCATAATGATCTAATCACAAAGACTCAAAGATCCTAATGATTATAAATAAAATTTTAATTTGAAAACCTTCAATAATTAAATGGATCGGTTCGGTTTTTTTCGGATTTTCTTTTTAGCTAAAACGATACCGATCCGAAATTTCGGATTTTAGAAAAGTTCAATCCAAATCCGACGCTTTCTATTTGGATTCGATTTTTTCGGTTTGGTTTTTTCGGTTATTTTGGTTTCGAGTCGGTTTTTTTGGATTCTTGCACACCATTTCTTATGAACGTAATCAATTTTTACCGAACCCCATTTAGCACAATAATACAAAGTATTTATCTTCAGTTAAATAGCTAAATGATACAAGTTTTAAATCTTATAAAATGAATAATTGATAAATTTTAATAATGTATTTGCTGCTAAAAAATGTCATCAAATTCTAGAAAATTATTTACACTCATTATAATTATAAAAATACGGGGATTCTATTCAGACACCCCAAAATTTTATTTTTACACCCCAAACCGCCCCCGTTTGATCAAACCGTCCCGGTTTGAATAAAGACAAACCCAAACCGCCCCGGTTTGATCAAACCGCCCCGGTTTAACTTTTGATCACAAAATGAAATTAAAATTAAGTGTGTACGATTATGAAATATGAATGACGACTTGTTAGTTCATCGTTTGCTTTACTCCTTTTCAAATGGAACCCTTTGTCTTGTTTTGTTTTTTTGGTTTTTGACTTGAGATTTTAAATAAAATTTAATTTTGAAAAGTTTTGTGATATGGAAGACGAGAAATCGCAATCTCCTAATCCATATTAGTTAAAATATAAAAAAGTTACAGTCTTTCACCCTTTGTGTTGATATTATAATTATAATTAGTTTATAAAAAATGTTGGGTTTGGTTGAGTTGAAATTAACCTGATATTTTACCGAGTTCCGTTTAAGTTATAGAATTATTTGGTAAATAAATTGTTATACTATAAAAATGAGTAAATAAATGTTGCAAAAATGTTAATATTTAAAAAAATGACCCTTTTTTGTATTTAAACTTTGTATTTTTTTTATAAGGGCTATTAAAAAAATACCATTTCAAAAATGAAAAAAAAAAAGGGAAAAACAAACCGGGCCGGTTTGCCCAAAAAGCCCCGGTTTGAACCTCGTATTTTGGGTTCTGACGTGAAATGACTTTTTTGTTTTTTTCGAACCGGGTCTGTTTGCCCAATCAGCCCCGGTTTGGGGTGTGAAATTTGGAGAGGGGTGTCTGTATAGCAGGTCCCTAAAAATATTTTATCTTATATAATATCAGGGACAAAAAAAAAATTATTCTTACTTCCAAAAATACAATTACTGAATTACAAAAATGACAGTTGATACATTATAAAGCAAAAAACAAGGGTACAAACAAAACAGCACGATGTACAAGATGCTACATTCCATACATACACCCGAGTTGGACTGCACAGTTAGATGCTACGGCCCACGAGAGAGACCCGTTCAAAGCTGTGTCATCACTGCCACGTGTCAAAGCATCCCACTCCTAGCTGTGTCACCTCTCGTCACTTTAACCTGGCCGTCCGTCACCCCCTTCCACATTTTCAATTATTTAACCCCTCTTCCTGTCTCCCAGTCTCATCTCCCTCTGTATTTACCGGTCAGAAAATTTACATGTAACGACGGCGAATCTAAAATCCGTTTCTATCGTGAAATCAATCGGAATCTGACGATTTAAACAGAGAATTCCGATTTATCGAGCTCAATTTGATCAGAATTAATGGCGACGCTTCAAAAATTCAAGCTTTTAGCGACACAATGCGCCGTCGCCGGAAGTCCTACACGGAGTCCGTCAACAAGTCCGGTGATACACCTCTGACGACGGAAAACGTTGAGGATGTTGCTGAGTCGGAGCGGTAGCCGGAGATTGCCTGCTGGTGACGAATTTATAGATCGGAGAGCTAGCGATACTGATTCGTCGGAAAATAGGAGAGACGGCGGTGTGAGACGGAAGTTGAAGGACTTGCTTGTGGCTTCACCTTCACCTCCGCCGCCTCGATTGCTTGAAGAGAACGGCGGCGACGGTGGAGAAGAAACGAGTAGGTGGAGCGGTGGTGGTGGTGGTGGTGGTTTGATGATCCGGCGCGGCGGTTGGAGAGGGCTGAGGACGTCGTCGGGGTCACTACGGCAGCGGTTACTTAGACGAGCATGGAGACCGGTACTTGTTACGATTCCCGAGTAAATCGTTATCTTATCATTTAGAAAGTATAGAGATAGTTTCCAGAAATGATGATGATGATATATGTTGCATCTCTGATTGTGTACCAAATTCATTTATTTATTAAGCACTAATACAATTTTTCTAATATTAATAATTCACATATTATTACTTTTATATATATATATATCTTTTTATCATTTCTTTCTAAATTATCTTTGTACAGCAGCGGTCATGCTAATCTACTATGTATCATTATGTACCGTTTTAATTTTATTGAATGTCCCCGAAGGGATACATATTAGTTATATTTAATCACTTGTTTAGCTGTACGTGTTTATCGTATAAAAGTGTTGGGTTCTAGTTTCAGGTGTGAAACAAAGTGGAGAATATTTAGCCTTAAACAAAAATATATTGATTCTTTTGAAAATCTAATAGGAAACTCGAAACACTCGATCTATAAGTCATAAAAAATGCAATTCTACACAACGATCTTGATTTCAAGGCTATATGTAATGGTTATCACGTTTCCTCCACCTCCAAGCACTATTAATTTATCAAATTGATCGATTACACACAAATTGATGAACTAGACACTTGAATACTACATATCCTTATAAATAGACATTTTGTTGTATATCAAATTGATGAATTGCTTAAATATAGATATGTTTATAGATATGTTTATGCATATCTTTTTGTATGAATGTAATGTTTATTTAAAAAAAGATGAGACGTAATGGTAAGGTTGATAGGAAAGAAAAGACAAAAAAAACTTCTTAACTTTTTCACGGTCATGACAGTGGTCAAGTTTTCGTCGGCTTCGTCGGCTGATGTAATATTTCGATCATGCTTCACTATACATAGAAGGTTCAAACCTATCTATCTATCTCCTAATTAGCTGTTTGGTTGGTCTAAACCAGCCTCTGGATCTGACCGGTCCAGACGAATGGCTGGTTTAAAGATGTTTGGTTCGTCGAAAACGTCTGATTGAAAAAGGGATTTTTGTTTGGCCGATCAAGGGGATTGAAACCAGCTGAATGAACCAGAACGAATGTCTGAAGGGCATAGCGCACTACTGCTGGGTCGATCGACTGCCGAGGGTCTATTAGAAATCACAAGACTTAATTGTTAGAAGTAGTTAAATCTATTTTATTGTAGTTAGTCCTTATTTGTAATTTGTCTATTCTTTTGTACCTTTGTGTATTTGTTTGGCTTATATATAGTTATACCTCCCTAATTGGGAATTCACTCCAAAACATCAGTTATTTTAATGTTTTAGTTCAATAATTCATAATATTTAACTCAACTTAACATAATGCCAAAGAGAATTTATTTATATTATTAAATAAATATCTCACTGACTACTATTTATATAAAATGAAAACTGCTTACCTACGTACTGAAAGTTATAATTTACTTGCATTTTGTTAGATTTCAATTTTACTTTTTTTAGTTTTCAGCCGTTTAGGATTTCAGTTTTACTTTTATACCAGATTTTAGTTTTACTTTTATCAGATTTCATTTCTACTTCTATTAAATTTTAGTTTTATTTTTCCCAAATTTTCATTTACTAAAAATTGGTTTGTTTAGTTTATAGCATTTCTATTAAGGTATGTTCATGACCCTAACTTCCGCAAATCAAAAGAGATGGGGAAGGTTTAAGTATATAATATAGATTGAATATGTGTGAGTTTGATGAAATAGATAAATATTATGATATGAACATATTCGAACGTAAAAATAAGAAAACCATAAAGGGTAACACCAACATGGAGCTTATTTACTATTTCGTAATACCGATAAACAACCGAAGCGCAACATGCAAGGATACCTACCTCGTTACATCTAAAATGTTAGATGTTACATGTGTTTACTTTTTTCATTTTTTTTTTGTTACTTTTGAGGACATGGTTATAAATGAGTATTCTTCCTTTTTTTTCTTTTTTTTAACCTTTAAAGACATGGTTATAAATGAGTCAAACCCATTTGTTAGCTATTTGATAGCGACCTATTAGAAGTTTGAATCGAGTCAAGCTTAAATGAGCTCAAACTTACAACGAAATGCATTTAATAAATGAACATAAACTTAAAATGAAAACAATTGAGAAACGAGCCTGAGTGAGAACATTATGGACCGAGTATGATTAAGGTGACGAGCCTAAACGAGTCTATTATTTATATAAATTTAGTTAAGCCTGAATTTTAAATGTATTAAAGATGAAAATGACGAATTTGT